>LNAC01001764.1:43681-101021 GCA_002007465.1 Ailurus styani
AATAATAATAATAATAATAATAATTAATAATAATAATAATACATAGTTGTTTCCACAAGCAAGAGGGTTGGAGAAATGAGCCTTGATCAAAAGGTACAATCTTTCAGTTATAAGAGAAATAAATTCTGGGGATGTAATATACAGCATGGTGACTAGAATTGACAATACATTATTGTGCACTTGCAAGGTGGAATGAGAGTAAATGTTAAATTTTCTCATCACGAAAGAATTGTAATCAAGTAAAGTGATGAAGGTTCTAACTAATTCTATTACAATATACATATAATATATACAATATATATACAATTATATACAATATACTATATATAATATATATAAAGTATACAATATACAATATATATACAGTATATATATAATATATATACAATTGTATATATACAATCTATATACAATATATAATCATATCAACTTATCAGTTATCATGTTGTACATCTTAAACTTACACAATGTTAAATGTCATTTACTTTTTTTAGTTTCAAGTTTTTACTTAAATTCTTGTTAGTTAACATTCAGTGTAATATTAGTTCCAGGTGTAGAACTTAGTGATTCATCACTTACATATAGCACTGGTGTTCATCACAACCAGTGCCCTCCTTAATACCATCAACCCATTTAACACATTCCCCCCACCCACCTCCCCTGAAGCAACCCTCAGTTTATTCTCTATAGTTGAGTCTCTTTTATGCTTGCCTCTCCCTTTTAGCCCATCTTCATTTGTTTTCTTTCTTAAATGTCAATTATTTCTTTTCTTAATTACTTTCTTATTTAAATTCAATTAACCATCATATAGTACATCACTAGTTTCGGGTGTACTGTTCAACAACCCATCAGTTTCATATAACACCAGTGCTCATCACATCATGTGTCCTCCTTGTCAATTACTTCTTAATAAATCTGGAAAAGAATAAATGAATGATTAAATGAATGACTTTAGATACATGAGCAGCTGGAGCAACATTATACCCTAGCCAGAAGCATGAAAACTAATAAACACATTCATATCCAATCCTCCATGTACATTCTTATGCCATCTATCTGCGTGGAGTGTTTTCCCACTACTCTCTTTGTTGGTCCAAATCCACCCAGAAATAGTTACTTGTGGTTTCAACATCAAGGAGTAAGATACCTGAGAAGTAACTTAAAAAGTTCCAAGGTGGGGCCAAGCTCCCCCAGTACCATATGTGCATCTTTTTAAACTTTAAGCTTTTTAATTTGTTAATGTGATAGAGATGGTAGAGACGACAGTATTGTCTCAAGTAGAGCAGTTATTATTGAAAAGTGTTCTGTCTTGTTAAGCTGCCTGTCCCCTGGTGCTTTTGATGGACAGTAGGCTATTGATGGGTTTTTTTGTCTGAACCTTTTGACATTTCTGGGTTGCCCATTTCTTTAGCCCCAAGTTCAGGATATATGAAGCAGAAAGGGAGCCCAGGCAACTCACCACCATATCATTCTTAGGGCATGAGATCCATTACTGTCTGCCTACATCCATCCAAGCTTTCTTATGTTTTCTATTTAATGTCCAGGATTTTTAGTTGTACTTAGCACAGGAACTATGGAAAAGTACTACACCATCTTCCTGGAAGCAGTCTCCCCTGTGTGTACTTTGTCATACTCTTTATCACTCTGAATTGTTATTGTTTGCTTTTCTATATCCCCATATTAAGAACTTATTGCCATAATAGTATTGTGGGACAAACCACATCAAACTCAACAATTAAAAACTATATGCCTTTATTTGCTCGACTCTTTGAGTTGGTGATTTGGAATGGACAGTTCCTCTGCACTTAGCTGGTCTTGTTTGCATGCTTTATAATTGACCACTTGTCAGCTAGGATTACTTGGCTCTGTTCCACATGCTTTTATATTCTTCTAGGAAGTTCACCCTTATTCAGGTTCACAGTTGAAGGAAGAGTTGCAAAAATGGAAGCAAAAGTTGCAAATCCTTTTTCAAGTTTCAGGTACCTCACATCAGCTAAAATGCATAAATACAGAAAGCAAACTTGTGGTTGTCAACAGGGGGAGGGAAGGAATAAAAGAGAGGAGTGTAACAGTTCAAGGGCATTAAGAGGTACAGACTTCCAGTTATAAAATAAATAACCGTGGAGAGAAAAGTACAGCATGGAGAATATAGTCAATATTACTGTAATAATGTTGTATGGTAACACATGATAACAACACTTATCGCTGTGAGCATTGTGTAATGTATAGAATTGCTGAATCACTATGTTGTGCACCTAAAACTAATATAACATTGTATGTCAGCTATACTTCCATAATAAACATATTTAATAAAATAAATTGTCATTGGTCAAAGCAAGTCAAATGGCCAAACTCAGAATCCAGGTGCATAGAAATAGACTATGCCTTCAAGGAGAAGAGCTCAAAATATCGTGGCAAAGCTTACATACACTGATAAGATCAAGAATTGTGGTCATTCATCACAACACATGCCTTCCTTAATACCCATCACCTGGTTATCCTACCCCCCCAACCCTCAATTTATGGCTAATTGAAAATAATTTAAAAATGAATGGATAAATGAATATGCACATTTAAAAAAAGAATTGGGGGTCATTCACACAATCAGTCTGCCACTCTCCCACCAAAGTTTAATCTCCTTAAAAGCAAAGAGAGATATTTTGCCTTATGTAGCCATATACCCCAAACACTTAAAGTGCAAAAGGTTCAAAGTGCTCATTAAATATTCAAATGAGGGCACCTGGGTGGCTCAGTGGGTTAAAGCCTCTGCTTTCAGCTCAGGTCATGATCTCAGGGTCCTGGGATCGAGCCCTGCATCGGGCTCTCTGCTTGGCAGGGAGCCTGCTTCCTCCTCTCTCTTTGCCTGCCTCTCTGCCTACTTGTGATCTCTCTCTCTGTGTCAAATAAATAAATAAAATCTTTAAACATAAATAAATAAATAAATAAATAAATATTTGAATTAATGAATAGATAAATGAATGATCGACAAGCAGTGTTTCAATATACTTGCCAACCATTTGGAGATGGAAAGGCAGACTTCCTTGGTCTCTAGAACTCATCTTTAGATTTGAGTCTTTGATATGTAGAGAGTTGCTAGTAATACACCTCCCATCAGGACATTTTCCACTTAGGAGATCCTGGCAAGCAATTTTTTTCAAGGAATCTTAACTCTCTACTGCAAACTACTTTACCGTGAATACAATTCACTAGCAAAAAGATCTTGTCTGTACGAACAATGAACATTAGAAATTTCAAAGCAGGCAACATTCTCCAACATAACAAGACCTATCTCATTTTATATTAATTTGATCATTTGCCTATAATGGAATGGAGTCTTGCTACATTCATTGGGACTTGTCTATTTGGGATTGCAGATGGGTGTTTCCAACACTTTCTTCCCCCATTCTGGTTTCTTCCATGTTGTACACAGCATGAAGAGCCTTACTATCTTATAATGACTCTCATGCCTCTGTTGGAATCAAAGTTCAGTGTAAGTGTGTATATTTAAACAATCCCTAAAGATGTCCATGAAGCTTTAACTGGAATGATGTAACCTACAATAAACCAACTTTCCTCAGATAGACTTATACTGTGAATCCTAAAATTACTGCTCTCATTTCTTTTAAGATCGTGCAGACTGAAAATATAATTTATTTTGTGATTGTTGATATTCCCAATGATTGATCTGTAAAAGAAATAAAATAAATATGAAAAAGAAGAAAATGGAGAGAACAAGGAAATATGTTTCCTTGTTTTCTCTTTCTACTTTTATATCACCATGCTCAACTATTTCCAACAATTTCTCTAAGGATCCAACAGTTTCTTCTCCCATTCTGGTCTTTTCCACATTGCTCACAGCAATGTGGTATTAACTGTATTTATAGTATTAACTATAAAACCCACCTGTTTTATATAATGAGACTGATTAAATAAAAACCTGAATCAAGGGCAAAACTTGAAGTAGTTATAAAAATCTGGTTCAGGAACTCGTAAGTATTGCAAAATTAAAAAAAAAATCTATTATGCAGCAATGACCTGCAGGGATTTTCATTCATTGACTTATCACTAAATATTTAATTAATAGCTATTATGAGTAAGGCATGCTGGATATAGTGAAACAATAAAAGGACTGCTCAGGGTCTAAAAAGTTCAGAGCTACTAAAGAAGATAAAACAATGAAACTAAATAGATGGATAGATAGTGGATGATAGATATAAAGGTGATAAAGAAAGAGACAGAGAGAGACCATATAATGCAAGAGGAAGGGGCGCCTGGGCGGCTCAGTCATTAAGCGTCTGCCTTCAGCTCAGGTTATGATCCTAGGGTCCTGGGTTCAAGCCCCTGCAGGAAGCCTGCTTCTCCCTCTCTCACTCCCCCTGCTTCTGTTCCCTCTCTCACTGTGGCTCTCTCCATCAAATAAATAAATATAATCTTTAGAAAAAATAAAAATAATAAAAATAATGCAAGAGTAAAGAAAAGAAAATTTAAACAATGGAAAGTAAGTGCTATGGGTAATCAAGAGAATTTCCTTGGCCACCAGAGGAAAATTGTGGTTTACAATCCCAAAAGCGGTAAGAAGAAAGAGTGTAGATATGAGGTGATGAAAAGTGCTCTTCTAGAGTGGCTAGAGAAAGTGAGATGGAGTAAAAAAAATCAGGAAAGTTTGCAAAACAGAACAGTGTGAAAATACCTAGGGAAAAAGAAGTGGTTCCATTTGGTAGAAGCACAGGAAACATGTGGAAAATATAAGAAACAAAGATTACCAATGTAATTCAAGGCAACTTGCATCCCAGAGGTGGAAAATTACATGGACACCCAGCATCAAACAAATTTTAAATTAAACAGATATGGTGTTTCTCCTGCCTATTAAATTTTTAGTGTAGCTAATTCTAAACTTTCTACATAAACTAGCTAAGATTGTGAAAACAATCACTAAACAAACACCAGAATATTTTTGAAAATAAGAATATATTTTACTGTATCCCTGATACTTTTTCATGTATAATTCTAAAAAGCAATGCAAAGTTTTCCTTTGCCTGGATATTTAGATGATAAATTGAAATAATTTTCCAATCCCATTAGAAAATGCATATCCCAGGCCAGAGCAAATAGCAAAAGCTAAATAGAAAAATAAACACATATGCAACAAAAAGAGAAAGAGAAAGCTCAGTATTGATCTAGAAGCTCAGAAGTTCTCTGAAGAATTTCTGGTTTATGCCGTATTTCACCCTGTTTTGAAAATTGGAAGAAAAAGTACTATAGCAACCAAAGCTATGCAGATATGTTTTTACTGCTGCTTTGTTTTACCACCAAAGCCAGAGCAAAAAGACTATAAACCCTTCAACGCAACCCTGATCTCTGGAAGGGTGTGTAAATGGAACTATAAAAAATGCACTGAAAGCTGATACTTGGCAGTCAGTCAAGATCACTCCATTTCTGAAATTAAATGGCATGGAATCTCCAAGAATGGGAGATGAGGGAATCAAAAGGCTGCTGCATTATTTCTGCAACTACAAGCCAGATGGTTTTAAAAGTCAAATGCTCCACACATGAGTAAGTCACTGCTCTAAATGAATTACTTTGGGATCTGCAAAATGGAACCTGAGCTGTCTATGCCACTGGGACATGTTCCACTGCACATCAACCTGTGAATAAAATGCTTACAAGCTCATTCAATGTTTTGCCTAAAGAAAAATCATGATAGCCAAAAGCCCTAAATAGCATGTTTAGAAAAATCATAATGTAATCCTAAGCATGCATAGAGAATACAGAATCCCAAATCATGTGTGACAAAAAAATATTTTCATTCAGGGAGGTAGGGATTGATGGAATAATAACAGGTGTATTTAAATTAATTGCTCCTGATAAAGTGAAAGCTGTGGAGCAACACAGCTTTAATGAAGTACAGATTCTAGAGCTAAAGTAAGTTTAGTAAAGATATGGAACCTATGCATCTGTTGATGGACATCTAGGTTCTTTCCATAATTTGGCTATTGTGGACATTGCTGCTATAAACATTCGGGTGCACGTGCCCCTGAGGAACACTACCTTTGTGTCTTTAGGATAAATACCCAGTAGTGCGATTGCTGGGTCGTAGGGTAGCTCCATTTTCAACTTTTTGAGGAATCTCCATACTGTTTTCCAGAGTGGCTGCACCAGTTTGCATTCCCACCAAGAGTGTAGGAGGGTTCCCCTTTCTCCGCAACCTCGCCAACATCTGTCATTTCCTGACTTGTTGATTTTAGCCATTCTGACTGGTGTAAGGTGGTATCTCACTGTGGTTTTAATTTGTATTTGGGGGGTAGGGAGGGAAAAAGAATGAAACAAGATGGGATGGGGAAGGAGACAAACCATAAGAGACTTCTAATCTCATAAAACAAACTGAGGGTTACTGGGGGGTGGGAGGGTAGGGATAGGGTGGATGGGTTATGGACATTGGGGAGGGTTTG
This sequence comes from Ailurus styani, assembly GCA_002007465.1. Classification (NCBI taxonomy): domain Eukaryota; kingdom Metazoa; phylum Chordata; class Mammalia; order Carnivora; family Ailuridae; genus Ailurus; species Ailurus styani. Next base: position 50,131 of record LNAC01001764.1, read on the forward strand.
TGCTTTGGTGAATGCTGTGAAAGATGTAAGCCTGATGATTCACAGACCTGTACCCCTTGGGCAAATAATAAAAATAAAATTAAAAAAAAAGATTTTGATCATTACCAGGTAAGTACCATAACTGCTGTTCCTTGGCCTCATTCACTGCTCTCCTAACTGCCTGTATAAGATTTCCCAATCTGCCAATGCTGCCATAGACCCTCAGGGAACAAGAGAGCCTGTTCTGTGTCACCCTTAGAATTGTGTCATAGTTGAAAACTAACAGGGAACTGGGGCCCCTGGAAGCTCAGTTTGTTAAGCATCCAACTGTTGATTTCATTTCGGGTCATAATCTCAGCATTGAGATCAAACCCCACATCAGGCCCCATGCTGGGTGTGGAGTCTGCTTAAGATTCTCTCTCTCGGGCGCCTGGGTGGCTCAGTGGGTTAAAGCCTCTGCTTTCGGCCCAGGTCATGATCTCAGGGTCCTGGGATCGAGGCCCGCGTCGGGCTCTCTGCTCCGCAGGGAGCCTGCTTCCCCCTCTCTCTCTGCCTGCCTCTCTGCCTCCTTGTGATCTCTCTCCCGCTGTGAAATAAATAAATAAAATCTAAAAAAAAAAAAAAAAAAAAAAAAAAAAAGATTCTCTCTCTCCCTTTCCCTCTGTTCTGTCTCTCTCTTTCTCTTTCCCCTTCTCTTAAAAAAACAAAAATGGCAAGGAACTAAGAGATATAGGTCCTAACATTTGTATTAATCTGCGGTAGTCAGTGTTCTCCAGAGAAACAGAACCAATAGAACATATATAAGAGGAGATTTATTATGGGAATCAGCTCAGACAATTATGAAAGCTGACATATGCCACAAGATGCTGTTTTTAAGTTAGAGAACCAGGGAAGCTGATGGTATAACTCCCAGTCCAAAGCTGAAGACCTGAAAACCAGGAGTTCCAATGTCCGAAGGCAGGAGAAAAAGGGCTCTCCCAAATCAGGAAGAGACAGTTAATTCACTCTCCTTCCATGTTTTTCTTCTATTTGGGCCCTCAGTGATGCCCAGTCACATTGGTGATCTTTTTTACCTAGTCCATTAAGAAATTCAAACGTTAATTTCTTCTGGAAGGACCCTCACAGCCATACCAGAAATAATGTTTTGCCATCTAGCTAGGCATCCCTTAGCCTACTGAATTGACACAAAAATTAATCAACACAGCATTTCATTCTTAAACAAAAACACACAAGACCATTTTCTCTAAGAGATAATTTCAACACCCAGATCTAAATGCTATGCTCAGAAACCCACTGTCTTTTCATTCTCCCAGAGAGTACCCTGCCTTTCTTAAACAAAATGGTTCAGTCCTATTCCCTGATGTTTCCAGAAGATTTATTTTCTACTTCCACCACAGCTGCTACTACTACCACCACACTGCCAATGAAGTCTTGGTCATGCTTCTCTTCTCCCTCTGGCAAGAGGTAACAAGCTCCTACCACAAGAACAGCTCCTGACCTTTTCACCTGAATGCCAGGACCAAGAAGAAGTGTAGGAAGCTCTTTGCTTCTTTCAATCCCCAGGCCTGTCTCATGTTTTGCCTCATTTTTAGAATGACTGCCAGTGGGAATGTCCAGTTCCTTCATGAGAAAACTCATCACCACTTACAAGGGTAAGGCCATGCCTCAGGACTTTAAAAATAAATCACAAAATAATAAGACTTGGGAAGATGTTTCTAGATAGGAATACTGGCCTATTGTGTCTCATTTATGATGAATTATTTACATTCCATTAACTACATTTTAGTTAGACATCCCCTTGAAGGCATATGAGTTGGCTTTCGTATCATCCATGAGTTTAACAAAGGTCCACCAAGTACCTACTGTGAACAAGGTCATCAGATGCTGAAGAAAGGAGGTAGACAACTATATGAAAAATGCCCCTGCCTTCAAAGCACTCGTAATTGGGTAAAGAAGATAAGACCTGTGTATGGAAAGACAGATGGAATACAGGATGGTGGGAAGTAAAGAAAAGCTTGTGTAAAACCTAACCTACAAAAAAAGTAAACTCAATCCTTAATGACCTCTTACAAAGGCCTTCTAATATTAATAGCATCCAGAAAGTCCTTATGTTTCATTTTCTGACTTTGATACAGAAAGAAACCAAGAAGCCTGATGTTCTTCCCTCCCTCCCTTCCTCCCTCCCTTCCCCTTTCTTCCTTTTCTCTTTCTCTTTTCTTTCTTTCTTTCTTCCTTCCTTTCTTTCTTTCTTTCTTTCTTACTTACTTTCTTTCTTTTTCATTTTCTTTCTCTTTTTCTCCCTTTCTCTTCTTTCTTTTCTTTCTTTTTCTCTCCCTCTTCTTTCCTTCTTTCCTTCCTTCCTTTCTCCCTCCCTCCTTTCTTTCTTTCTTTCTTTCTTTCTTTCTTTCTTCTTTCTTTCTTTCTTTCTTTCTTCCTGTCTTTCTTTCTTTCTTTCTTCCTTCCTTCCTTCCTTCCTTCCTTCCTTCCTTCCTTTCTTTCTTTTTCTTTCATTTTTCCTTTCTCTCCTCAGAAGTCAAGTAGTGATAGATAATAGGGGGAGTTTTACAAGGGAAGATTTGAAAACCTTCATAAAAATACCTTGGGACAGCTCTCTGAACCAGTTGATACCTCTTCTTTAACCAACTTTGACTTTAATATGCAGAGGGAATGCAGGATAATTACACAAAAGAGTTTATGGAAATGGAAGAGTGAAAATTATTCTTTGCTTGCTGTTAGAGTAAATTCCATCTGATCATTATGGAAGGTGAATAGACAATTCCTCCAGGATATTTAAAAGGTTTCTCTTCCTCCATTTCACCAGGTCTGCCTTTCATCCTATTTTTTCTCCTCTAGATTTAAATTAATACTAAATAAGCATACACTGAAATTAATAGGAGACTTTGCAAAATCATTTCACTTCAAATATTTGAACATCTGTGATAGAAATCCACAGTTTTCATTCACTTGATTTGATTGACCTTAATATATCAAAGTGTAGAATAAATATAAGAACTAGGAAGACCCATGGTTATAAGGATGATTATCCCTGCCTTTTCCATGGGGCTGTCATGCTCAAAAGGATTCTTGCTGATTTAGTTTTTTCATGTATGAAACACTAACAGTGCTTGGGAATTGTTTTACATAATGAAGCTCTGGACTTCAGCTATTCGCTGTGTTTTGCTTTAGTTGTTGCTTGTACAATATTGTGCCATCTCAGCTAGAATGGAAGCTCTTCAAAGGCTTGATAACTTGTGTTCACTTTGTGTTCTTCTCAATACGTGGAACAGCACAAAGCAAAATCATGGTTGACATTTACCAAACAGACTTAATTGATTCATTGGTTGAAATGTCTACTTAAAAGTTGTATCATTTTAATCAAAATAAAATTTTGGAAGTCTATTTATATTATCCTTTTAAAGGTATTTTATCTTAAAAGGGATGATTTTTCTTAGCTCGTCACAACATTTACCTATACTTTTTAGCCATATTACCATTCTTCATCATCTGCTTCCCCTTGTCTTCATAAATATTTAATGATGTGAGAACTGGCACAACTTCACTTGGGAAAACAACGTATTCATAGTCAATCTGTTTCTGCCCAAATCTTAGTCATAACGAATTTAGTCTTTTAGAATACTGGCTTAAACCATTTGGACTATTATTTAAAAATACCATAGATGACATTTCTTTTGATAGCTGCATAGTATTCCATTGTATATATATACCACATCTTCTTTATCCATTCATCTGTTAATGGACATCTAGGTTCTTTCCACAGTTTGGCTATTGTGGACATTGCTGCTATAAACATTCGGGTGCACTTGCCCCTGAGGATCACTACCTTTGTATCTTTAGGGTAAATACCCAGTAGTGTGATTGCTGGGTCATAGGATAGCTCCATTTTCAACTTTTTGAGGAATCTCCACACTGTTTTCCAGAGTGGCTGCACCAGCTTGCATTCCCACCAACAGTGTAGGAGGGTTCCCCTCTCTCCGCAACCTAGCCAACATCTGTCGTTTCCTGACTTGTTGATTTTACACATTCTGACTGGTGTGAGGTGGTATCTCACTGTGGTTTTGATTTGTATTTCTCTGATGCCAAGTGATGTTGAGCACTTTCTCATGTGTCTGTTGGCCATTTGGATGTCTTCTGTGGAGAAATGTCTGTTCATGTCTTCTGCCCATTTCTTGACTGGGTTATTTGTTTAATGGGTGTTGAGTTTGAGAAGCTCTTTGTAGATTTTGGATACTAGCCCTTTATCTGATATGTCGTTTGCAAATATCTTCTCCCATTCTGTCAGTTGTCTTCTGGTTTTGTTGACTGTTTCCTTTGCTGTGCAAAAGCTTTTAATATTATGCTGAGCAAAATAAGTCAATCAGAGAAAGATAATTATCATATGATTTCTCTGATATGAGGAATTTGAGAGTCAGGGTGGGGTGTTGTGGGGAGTAGGGAGGGAAAAATAATGAAACAAGACGGGATGGGGAGGGAGACAAACCATAAGAGACTCCTAATCTCACAAAACAAACTGAGGGTTACTGGGGGGTGGGAGGGTAGGGATAGGGTGGATGGGTTATGGACATTGGGGAGGATTTGTGCTTTGGTAAATGCTGTGAAAGATGTAAGCCGGATGATTCACAGACCTGTACCCCTGGGGCAAAGAATTTTTAAAAAATGCCATAGATGAGGTTGCTTATTAAACAACAGAAATTTATTTTTCAACAGTTCTGGAAGCTGGGAAGTCCAAAATTAAGATGCCAACAGATCCTGTGTCTGGTGAGAGCAACTTTTGCTTCACAGATGACACAGTCTCACTCCTTATGTCCTCAAGTGTTGGAAGGGGTGACAGAGCTCTCTAGGGCCTCTTTTATAAGGGCACTACTAATCCCATTCATTTGCCTTCATGACATAATCACCTCCTAAACACCCCACCTCCTAATACCATCATCTTGGGGAATAGAATTTCAACACATGAATTTTGAGGAAACAGAGTCAGCCCATACCAAATAAAAATAACCACTACCACACTTAACTTATTCATTATCTTCTTAGATAGCACTTTCTTAAAGGAGCTATAAGCAAACTAATTCATTCTACAAAGGTGAGAAAATTAATATGAGAGTAAGCCTCACTGGTAGGCTATGAACTTTGTGGTCATCACTTCAATCGTCTGTGTCCATAAAAACATCTTTCTTTCTTTCCAATTTTCTAGCCACATGAGAAATAAGGGAAAATAACATAACCCCACCCCCCCAAAAAAACCAGAAGCTTTAAAAACTTTTTAAATTAATATATCACCCTTTCTATTAGTACCCATAGTATGTCATTCAAAGAACATAAGAGCAGCCAGTGGGGAGGTAGAAATACTGGAAACAGAAGAAGATTCCACTTAAATCAGCTGACTGGAGTTCCATAAAGACAGAAAAGTTGTCAAGAGCAAGAGTCATTACTCTATTATTTTTCCTAACTTGAAGCCCACCATTATACTGGAAGTAACCTGGAGAACAGAAGGTTAATGAAAATGTAGAGATCCCATTAGAAAGTGGAAAAACATCTAAGAATTCCCTTAGGTGAACTCACTTTTGTTGAAAGCATCAAGAGTAGGTTGAGCATGAAGCATAAGTTTCTAAGATTCCTCAGATCCACCTGCTCCTCCTTGACACATTATGACAAAGAACTGAAGCCTGTCTTCCAAAGAATACTGAAGGGCTGACCTTAGACATTTAGTTGTCTGTTGATATGACAGCTCAGTGACATTGTCTAGTTTGGAAATACAAAGAAACGTGGGTAACTGTGTATGAGCCAGCATTCAGGAGATTTGGATTTTATGCATGGCTCTCATTAGTGAGATGCTAATTATGGTACTTCAGTTAGCCCATCCAAAAATTAAGGAATATATTGATATTCTCACCTCTATACAAGGAATCGACTTCTTTCATATGAAAACTCACTAGACCAGAGATTTGATGGCACTTTGACTTCAAGAAAAATGACACCCTCTGTAAAAAAAAGTCTTGAACACTCAGCAAAACATCTCTGCTTTGGTCTGTTACCAAATGCTGAAGATTCCAGGCCCTGTAAACTAAGACATTAAAAATAATATGTTTCAAAAAAAAGGCCATTCTGGGTAAAGTTATTTCTATTCATTTCCATTACTTTGACAAAAATCTGTCAAATACAAATTAACTGCCTAAGGAAACTTACCAAAAAATCTGTGTTCCCAAAACTGAAATGTTTTAATTTTTCCTTGGCCTCCACTTGCCAAAACCATACATTGCAGAATATTTCCATCAATGCTAGTACCAAATTACAAGTCTCTCCTCTGGCTGTCATCTGGAAGATGGCTCCTATTCACTATGTGGAAAGATGAGAATATTTTATGATAGCTTAGGCAATAAAAAGTCAAGAAAGAAATCATTTCTGAAAGTTCCTGAGTCGACAATTTTGATCCTACCTTTACTCTTCATTGGAAAAGGTTAAGTATCCCTGTTCCTGCAGTGACAGAACTATCAGCACCAATGTACTTGGGAAGAGCTAATCTGCTGAGGAAGTCAGCATGAACTAATGAAAACTCAAGGCTCTGACTTACAAAACTTGGGTTCAAGCTGAGTTTTTTCAGTAAGACGGAGGCCAAATTTGAGCTTGTCACCTCCTTGATAATCCTAGGGAATGTTTTTAACATGGCCTTGAGATCTCATTAAAAAAAAAGTTCAATGACATCATTGGAAGAGGCCTCAGAGCTCAATTCCAATCTACTTATTCTTGAATGTCTTCCAAAACATCTTGAAAAAGAATGTTCCTGAAGCCTAGCCTGAATGCCTCCATGTCTCCTCACTCCCTCAAAAACCTCAAACACTGTTTGGTTTGGCTTGATCATAAAGAAGCTTTGCAGGAAATAGCACACTAGAAAATACATGGGTTTTGGTGTTAGGGAAGTGGATTTGATTCCTAAACTTGGGCTAATTATTTATCACCATTTTTAACCACAAAGTATAAGACTATTATCACCTTATGTCTTACAAGTCTCATAATAATTATAAGTGGGCTAAGCATTCAGGAAAATATTATTCTCCAATTTCCTCTAACTAAAGGCAGGATGGCTTCAAAGGACCAGAACAGCTGTACACTTTCAAAAGCTAATTTACATATACCTAGGGTTCTTGAAGTTTGCCCTAGGACACCAAAGATGCTAGCCATGGCCTATTGGGAATATCGAAATATGAGACAAGGTCATTGAACAAGAAGAGGTCAGAAACTTCTCAGAACGGCTGCAAAATTTTTCTGCAGCAAATTCTTATTTCTAACAAGATTCTTATCTGTCATCCACTCCTACCATTGTGTACAAATGTGGATGCTTACCTATTTCATGTGGTGGTGAAAGAACTAGAAGACAACTTGAAAAGATATTGTGAATTTTGGAGCTTATGAAATCTTTGAGAAAACTTTTCTCAAAGTCGGCTGTGACTTAATCATTACCTGATTCCCACGTAGGCCTATAAAATTTGACATCTGGCTATCAAATGCTATCTGTTTCATTACATTAGCCCAGCCAAGGATATAGAAAGGAGTCAGTTCTCAGTCAAAATTCCAACTCTTAAGGCTGTTATGAGGATTTTAATGAGATAATGTGCACAGAAGTAATTTCTGGTGCTTTAATCATATAAAGTAGCAATGATTGATCAAATTGCCTTTCTTTCAAATGTTAAGTTCTAAGGATTCTTGTTGAGCAAACTTTAAATTACAATGGATATGTAGTTTATTATAAATGCAGATACGTTAAATCTATGATGTTCTCAGTTTATGGACATTTTGACATTTATACTTATTCCATCTAAAAATCAACAAATACACTAATCATATCCCTACACCTTATATAATTCCCAAACTTCATAGCTCAGGAATGGGTTGAGGCTCAATTGTGCACATCTACTAGGCATATATAATAGGTCTTTAACAGAATATCAAATTCAAAATAGCTTAACACAAGGAAAATTATTACATAGAATAAGAGGTCCTTAGAAAGAGTGACTCCATAATTTAGGGGAGTTGCTGAGTAGATTGTTTCATTATTTTGGCAACGTCATCAAATACCCAGGTCCTTTTTTTTTTTTATTCTTTGCCCCAGGGGTACAGGTCTGTGAATCATCAGGCTTACATCTTTCACAGCATTCACCAAAGCACAAACCCTTCGCAATGTCCATAACCCACCCACCCTATCCCTACCCTCCCACCCCCTAGTAACCCTCAGTTTATTTTGTGAGATTAGGAGTCTCTTATGGTTTGTCTCCTTCCCCATCCCATCTTGTTTCATTATTTTTCCCTCCCTACTCCCCACAACACCCCACCCTGACTCTCAAGTTCCTCATATCAGAGAAATCATATGATAATTGTCTTTCTCTGATTGACTTATCTCGCTCAGCATAATACCCTCCAGTTCCATCCACGTCATTGCAAATGGCAAGATTTCGTTTCTTTTGATAGCTGCATAGTATTCCATTGTATATATATATATACCACATCTTCTTTATCCATTCACCTGTTGAAGGACATCTAGGTTCTTTCCATAGTTTGGCTATTGTGAACATTGCTGCTATAAACATTCGGGTGCACTTGCCCCTGAGGATCACTACCTTTGTATCTTTAGGGTAAATACCCAGTAGTGCGATTGCTGGGTCGTAGGGTAGCTCCATTTTCAACTTTTTGAGGAATCTCCACACTGTTTTCCAGAGTGGCTGCACCAGCTTGCATTCCCACCAACAGTGTAGGAGGGTTCCCCTCTCTCCGCAACCTAGCCAACATCTGTCGTTTCCTGACTTGTTGATTTTACACATTCTGACTGGTGTGAGGTGGTATCTCACTGTGGTTTTGATTTGTATTTGTATTTCTCTGATGCCGAGTGATGTTGAGCACTTTCTCATGTGTCTGTTGGCCATTTGATGTCTTCTTTGGAGAAATGTCTGTTCATGTCTTCTGTCCATTTCTTGACTGGGTTATTTGTTTAATGGGTGTTGAGTTTGAGAAGCTCTTTGTAGATTTTGGATACTAGCCCTTTATCTGATATGTCGTTTGCAAATATCTTCTCCCATTCTGTCAATTGTCTTTTGGTTTTGTTGACTGTTTCCTTTGCTGTACAAAAGCTTTTAATCTTGATGAAGTCCCAATAATTCATTTTTACCCTTGCTTCCCTTGCCTTTGGTGATGTTCCTAGGAAGAAGTTGCTGCGGTTGAGGTCGAAGAGGTTGCTGCCTGTGTTCTCAAGGATTTTGATGGATTCCTTTCTCACATTGAGGTCTTTTATCCATTTTGAGTCCATTTTTGTGTGTGCTGTAAGAAAATGATCCAGTTTCATTGTTCTGCATGTGGCTGACCAGTTTTCCCAACACCATTTGTTGAAGAAACTGACCCAGGTTCTTTCCATCATTCTTCTTGAACATCCCAGCACTTCTGCTTTGTTCCCAGACTAGCTTCCCTCAGGGCTGCCAGATTCACCTGCATGGTTTCAGGACTCACAGTTAGGAATAAAAATACTTTTTTCCTTATGCCTTTTTAAGACAGGAATCTTTTTTCAAAGGCCGCCAGCATATACACCTCTTGTCTCTTTAGTTAGAACTAAATCACATGAATAACCTCAGTGCAGTTATCTACTAGAGAAATAGAATTACTGTAATTTAGATGAATGAGAATGTACCTTACAATTGCAGCTAAAGTCATCTTTCCTAAACCCACAGCTGCAAGGAGGAAACAGCTGTACAAACAAATCTAGAGCTCTGTCTAGACGAAGAAGGGGGAGTATACAATAGTGAGTATATAACCAACAGTGTCCCTTACAGTAATTAAGAAAAAAATAAGTGTTTTTATGTTTTAAATTTTTGGCCAAATGGATTCATTTATATGATCTGAAAAATCAAATCAAATAGAGATTAAAATGAAAAACAAAACTCTCAGGGCGCCTGGGTGGCTCAGTGGGTTAAAGCCTCTGCTTTCGGCCCAGGTCATGATCTCAGGGTCCTGGGATCGAGGCCCGCATCGGGCTCTCTGCTCAGCAGGGAGCCTGCTTCCCCCTCTCTCTCTGCCTGCCTCTCTGCCTCCTTGTGATCTCTCTCCCGCTGTGAAATAAATAAATAAAATCTTTAAAAAAAAAATGAATCACAGTACACAACATTACTAGTGGAGGAAAATNCATACTAAACTTTAAAACTATCTCTAAAAGTGTATTTCTGATGATGACCTTCAGTCTTTAAATAATCTGCCTTTTCACTGTATCTCTTGATACATTAATTGGAAATAGAATCTACTGATTTATTATTCTGACACGAGATTTAATTATCTTATATCATCCCAGGGCTTCCCTCCCCCTTCCTCCTAATATGATTCTTTGCCTCCTTTTAACTTTTTGTTAAAATTGTTTTTGTAAGTTTAAATAAATGTTCACCATTATATTTTTTTGTAATTACATCACTTGCCTTTAAATTGTCAGGTTTGATAATATATGCATTCTTTCCAAGGCCATAACTGTTTTCTGTACTTTATTTATAGTTTGATTATAAAAGCAGAAAGTCAGCTAACCATATTTTGTTTGTTATTCCTCTCTAGGTACTATTCACTGCAGAGCCAAGTAGTTGGTTATGATTGGTTTTGCTTATTTGTATAACTTTTTAATTTTTTCAGAGTTTTTAATTGTCTTCTTATTCTTTCACATTGCTTGCCTTTATTACATTCTTAAGCAGTTCTGTCTTCTTGAGGATAATGTCAAATCTATGAAATGCCTTTTTTTTTTTTTTTTTTTTTTTGCTAGATGCCTTCCTTCTGGAGCCTCTGTTCTCTTACTTTTGTCTGGATTATCATTCTCCAGCTCTGCTGCCAAGCTGCCATTTGGGACTCCTGCCTTTCTCACCTACCCTAAAGCTGTCTTTCCCTGGATTTCATGTCTTCCAAATTCTTACGAACTCTCCTCATTTTGCTAAAGTTAATCTTCAAGTAATATCCTAAGAAATTTTGTCTGGAAAATAAATTCCTTAGTTTCTATAAATGCCTTTATTTTTTACTCATCTAGATTGAGAGTTTGACTTGGTATTTTGAAAATATCTTTGCAAATAATTTTTTTCTCAGAACTTTGAAAGCACTTCTCCACTTCTTTTTAGAATTCAGTATTGCAGATGTGAGGTAAACATTAGTTTAGTTCTCATTCATTTGTATATGACCTGTTTTATTCCCTCTGGGGGCTTTTGGAATCTTTCATTTACTTTGGCATTCTAAAATTTCAAAGTGATTTGTCTAGGTGTAAACCTTTTTGTAATTCTTGGTGCTTAACAATCCCCTACTGAGCCCTGTTAGTCTGATGGCCCTTATACTTCAGCTTTTTAAATTTCTCTTTTAGTATTTACCCTATAGTTTTCTTGTATTTTCTTTGTACCTCCTCTTAGTCAAATGATTACCACCAGTTTCAGTCTTTTATGTCTCTCATTATTTCCTTTATCTTTTCTTTCTACTTTTCTTTTTTTCTATAGCTAGTAAAATTTCATAAAACTCATATTCCAATTACAAATTGGAATTGATATATTTTTACTGTTCTTAATTGCAAAACTCTAATTCTTAGTCTCTAACTTACTAATTTTCCAAGGCTCATCTGATCTATTAGTAGAGATGATATTTTCCTAAGTCTCTCTGAGAGGCACTGAGTTATTTCACAGCTCTATAGTTGTTATCTTAATTTCTTCAAGAGTCACTTTTTTTCTATTAGTTTTTCTTCACCTTTTTCCTATAATATTCCAAATTTCTCTCATGCTAATTGAATGATATGTTTATATAAGCAGAAAATTCAACACCCAGCTTCATTTTAGAGCCATTGGCAGGTGGCTGGGGACTCATAAGTGTTAGAATATGTAGGTCTTTATTATGCAATGCTGCCAGACAGGCTGGCATCCCTGGAGCTTCTGATTCAATAGATAGAGTAGGCCCTGAGAGTTAGTATTGGTATAGCAAGTGCTCAGATGGCAATGATGCTGATAATCTGAGAACCTCACTTTGAGAACCACTAGGTGTGCAACAGCTCTGCAAACAAGAGCTTCTCCTGCTTCTGTTGACCCCATCAGCCCCATATATTTCAGAACCCAATTTCCTTCACATTATTTCATGAGCCATCTGTCCTTTGCCTTCTTTCCACCTTCCACAAAATTGCTAAAATCTCTTGTCTACTAACAGCCCACCACCCAAACCCTATGTTAAGGGTAATATTCTTTGTTTTGTCCTTGTTTGCTATTTATTTGTTTGTCTTAATTCTTTACTATCATTTTAATCATGTTTGGAGTCAGCCTGCCTTGTTGAGTCAAAGCCATACTCTTATATTTCATTACATCAATATATCCCTCGCATCATGTCTGTTTTGATCTTCCTCTGTGTCCTTAGCTCTCACTGCCAACCATAATTTCAAGTCAAATTTTAAAAAATTGATTTTAGTTGTAAAAATTTCAGATACCTGACAGTATATAAAAGAGGTGTGTGTGGAACAAAAAAATATCTTTTAGAAACTCAAAAATAAAATATGGCATAGGTGAGCTAGCTATATTTACCAAGCCTAATTTCTCTCCTGGGACACCTGGAAAGTCTACATGCTCTAGTTCTTGATAATAGACAGGGAGTGGAAATGATGTGGCCAATGTGGTTAAGAAGTAAATGGGGCTTTTTTGCCTTCTTTTTCACCCATATGCCAGCTTAATGAAAAGTTCTCTGAGGACTTAGAGAATGAAAAGCTACAGATGGAAGGAAACCGAGTCCTTGAATGATTGACCCAAAAGAAGAGCAGTTGATCAGGAACAACTTCAACTTCATGGACTGCTATATGCCAAGTCACTAAAACATTTGATTTTACATTACAGCAAACTAATTAATCCTAAATTAAATGATAAAAGAAGATCCCCTAAACATCTGTTGGATAAATTAACTTTCTGTTGGACTATTGTCTACATGAACTTGTTTTATGAAAGCTAGGGATCCACATAGAATTTCACCACAACAACGTGTCGGATCATTTTCAGTTGATTTATTGCTTAAAATTTAGTCTTATAAATCTAAAGAAATTGTTCTTGTTTCATTTCCACTTTAATAAATAATATCCAACATTAAATTATGATGAATTGAATGGGATAATAGATATAAAAGTACTTTCCAAAAAAAGATATCATCTAAGTGTCATATAATAATGAACTTTTCTTAGGAACAGGGTGAATTAGAAACAATTCTAAATTTTCTCTTTCTATTAATTTGTTAATTGAACTTGTAAATTTCAGATTCTTCCCCAATAGGCAGCAGATTCAAGATTATTGAAAAGCTTAAATTAGTTTTCTCTGCTTGGTTCCTAAGTTAGTGCCACTGCACTGTTGTAAGATGCTTAATTTTCATATTTCTCAATTTTTTAAAACATGAGAAGTTCTAATTGAACATCATCAGTGCTTTTAACCTTTGGAAACTCTGAGGTTCCAACTGCAATACGTCATAAGTCATCTAAGATAATTGAGGACCTTGAAGGCCAAATGAGTCTAATCAGACACATTTCCACTTTGGTAATTGAACCACTGGCTTCATTCCATATGCCTAGAGTGTCTTCTCAAAAGTGAATTGTTATCCTCTAGCCCTAAGCTTCATTATTAAGACCTACCTACAAAGAGATAAGAAAGGGGAAAAAGAATTTTGAGAGCACTTCAGTTCTTCTTCAGATGTGACATTCAGTAGCTCACTTAAAAATCTCAGGTTTCTACGCTTCATCTAATAAACATATATTAAACACATATTATATATCACATTCTGGGAGATGGCCATAAGGCAAGGGTAGGGAGTTCACATTTATTTGCTGGCAGAAAATTCAGTTCTCAGCCCTACTTTTATAAGACAAGTTTTCTGATTTCCTGTGTAACAAAGCCTAAAATACTCATGTCTTAAATCCACACCAGGAGGATCTGCAAAAAACCCATAAAACTCATCAGTTCAGACTAGGTCCACTTGTGATTGTTTTGACAGGAGCTGGATTGGCAATTGCTTTAGTGCTTGATGGAAAAGAAATAAAAATATAGTAAGCAAAGAAATATGTTAACAAAAATAGAAAGGAAAATGTTTACTTTTTAAAAAATAGAAATTTCAAGGGTTTTATAAATATTCACATGTAGAATACAATTAATGGACTAGCACAAACCACAAGTATTACAGCACTCAAGCAGTATTGGAAGAACTTCCATTTGACAACATTGTTAGTTCAGCTGGTATTACTGTCAATACTTAAAATGATGTAACACTGCTTATCAGTAAAGTCTAGTCTTATATATATCTGGACAAAAGCTACTCACTAATCACTCTCAACTAGAGTTTAAACAGTGTTTATTGAACATCTATTCTGTGCCACTCTGCTTATCATTGAGCCAAGACTTAATTGGTGTTGTCCCTGCCCTCAAAAACCTTGAACTAAAAATGAAAACATAATGAACAGAAACAGGCAATAAATGACACTCAGATGGTACACCCAAGTTCTACTACAGCCCAGAGGAGGCCAAACTCACTTCCAGTTTCAGTTTTCTCAAGACTTTTCTCAGAGAGGTGAAATTTCAGCTGGACCTCAAAGACCAGTGGGATTTCAAAAGGCAGTAAGAAGCAGGAAGTTTACTTCAGAGCAACAAAACATGTCCATAGAAAGATGAGGAAGCCCAAAGCAGTTTAAGACCATTAAGAAGTCACTCATGAATGTGAGATTCATGACTGGGAGAGTAGGGAAGAAGGATAGAAAAGTAACATAGTGCTCTAAATTTCAAGCTAATAAGGAAAGATCACATAAGCTTTGCTGATAGGCAGATAGGTCTGGTTTCTTGTCCTGAAACACCAAGCCATGTGGCTTTGGACAATTACTTAATCCCTCAGAGCCTCCCTTGTATATTTATAAAATGGAGATGATAAACCTAATCACTGATCTGTGAACTGCTGACTACGAAGGTAAAATAAAGCACTATATGAAAAATACCCAACAAAGAAATGCATCAACATGTTAGTACTTTTTTCCTGTAACACTTTCATTAGATATTCATTTCAATAAGTAGTTGAGTGGTATATATACTTCCTGATCAAAATTGGGATCTGGTAGTACTAGCTAAGAGAAATACCTGGCCAACCAGTAAGCTTCTTTTGGCAGTGGGAATTAAAAAAAATAAGGAATTATGTTCTAACTAAAAAGTTCTATGTAGCTCAAAGTATCTCTTAGTCAACCTCTCTTTCTCATACAAGATAGTCAAAGAACAAGAAATTCTACTCCCATTTGATACCCAAACCATAAGTATAAGAATTCCATAATGTAACAGAAGTAAATTGTACAGGGGCCCATGAGTGGTTCAGTCAGTTAAGCATCTAAGTCTTCATTTCAGCTCAGGTCATGATCTCAGGGTTGTGAGATCAAGCTCCACATCATGCTCCATGCTCAGTGTGGTGTCTGCTTGTCCCTCTCCCTCTATTCCTGCCCCCAATCTCTCAAATAAATAAATAAATAATCTTTTTTAAGATTAATTTATTATTTTTTAAAAAAATAAATAATTTGTACAGAAACATTTAAGCTAACTAATTTAGATGTATAACTTTCTGTATTTCAAAGAATGCCTCAGTTCATGTATATATTCTACATATACTCTTTAAAAAAGGGGGGGGGAGAAGAACTTTCCCACCAATTTTATGAGGCCAGCACTATCCTAATATCCAAATCAGACAATTACAGTATTCTCAGTGATGAAATGAATAAATTGCCCTACCTGTGTGTGATGATTATTATGAGAACTAAAACATCACAGGTGAAAGTGCCTTGGAAATTTACATATGTTACACTGAAAACCCACCTGCTAATTGAGTCATAATCTGTAGTATTGAACTTGCAATGAGTCAGTCTACAGTGTTACACACAGTCCTCTTCACACTCCACTCCCAACACTGCATAGTCCTTCCTTGCATTTCATAGTTCCAGGTGCATGTCTTTCCAAAAAGCACTGAATCTCTTTCCCATACAGTCATTCCCCCACCCCTTATCCACAGGTCATACATTTCCAGACCCCTAGTGGATGTCTGAGGATGCCAATAGTACCCAACCCTGGAGATATTATGTTTTTTCTTATATATACACATTTACAATAAAGTTTGATTTATAAATGAGGCATAGTAAGAGATTAACAACTAGTAATAAAATACAATTATAACAAAATACTATTAAAAAGTTGTGTGAATGTAGTCTTTCTCTCAAAATAGGTTTTTATACTGTACTCTTCCTTTTTCTTCTTGTGATGATGTGAGATGATAAAATGTCTACGTGATGCAATGAGGTGGCGTGAATGACATAGGCACTGGGAAATAGTGTTAAGCTACTATTGACCTTCTGATAGTACATCAAAAGAAGGATCATCTTCTTCCAGACTTTGGTTTACTGTGGGGAACTAAAACCATAGACATCAAAATCATGGATAAGGGGCAACTAGTAGTTTCTTTCTGACAAATGTTGTTTGCCACTATCAATAGATTATAGGATAGCATTTGCAGGTTGATTTAGTCATTGAATTCATATGGAGAACTGAGGGATACAACAGGTAATATCCAGGGTGTAGAATGAGGCAAAATTATTTTTTTAAGAGAGGGAGCAAAATGGGGCGCCTGGGTGGCTCAGTGGGTTAAGAGAGGGAGCAAAATGTAGAGGAGTGGCAGAGAGAAAGAGAGAAAGAGAGAGAGAGAGAGAGAGAGAGAGAGAGAGAGAGACTCTCAAGACCCGGACATCATGCACTGAGCTAAAAACTAGAGTCAGACACTCAACTAACTGAGCCACCCAGGCACCCCAGAATAATGTTGTTGTTGTTGTTTTTTAAATCTCTGATCTACCAGTACTTACCAGCGGTGTGTCATTAAGCAATTTAACCTGTTGGAAGACTTTTGTGTAAAATAGGAAAATATGTTTCTTACAAGCTGTAAATTCTGGCACCTAATAAGTGCTAAATATTTCATTCCTTTCCTCTTTCCAAGTACATAAACTGAGGATTCAATTCTACTTTACAACTGCAAAGTGCTGTTATTAGTGTCAATTTATAAGCCATAGGCTGCTGCAAATAATGTTATCCACTAATGTATTAGGATGATGATGGAAAAGGAAGAGGAAAAGATGAAAGCTGACAACAAAACACATCACCACAGGAACTTGGAATAGGACTGGGTAGTTCAGGATCTTAATCCTGTATATTTTTATATGATCTCAGTGTTATGTATGCTTCCTGGTATCCAATCCAAAGTCAATTGGATATAAAACTCAGAACCACAGCTGTTGCTAACATTATTATATCACTTTTTATTTTTATCTTACTAACCACGCCTAAGTTGGATGAAATAAATGGATCTGAAGTCTAAGTAGGTGTCTATGCTGAATTTTGCACTGAATTTATAAATAGACTAAGCATGAATTTCAATAGGGTTCCAAGTACTTTTGCCCTTTCTTCACTGTTTTAAAATTGAGGTTAACTTAGCTCATGAATAATGAGATAATGTCAAGAGAAAATACTGTGTTTTTTAGATGATTAAGGCAAACTATCTGGTTCCTCTTCACAAATATGATATCATTTTGTCAAATACAAAAATTAAAATGATTTACACAATAAAGTACACCCAATGTCTGTGCCAATAACATTAGATTTCTTTACGAAGTTTTAACCAATTTTACCTTATCATTATTAAAATGACATTTAGTCATCACCATATATAAAAAATAGTTCACAGTATATTATGCATCAAATAATAATCTACTATTTAAATATTATTAGCAATAATAAAAACAGCACAAATTAAACCAGTCTGTGGAGTCTAACTTCACTTTAATAACCAAGTCACAGTGGTCCAAGCCCCCAGCATGTTTAATGCAGCGTTTGACCAATTTTGTCCTTTAAAATTAGTTATTGTTTATGTTTCTAAGTAGAAATTCTTTTCTCTCATTTAAAAAATGAAAATGAACCACTGAAGGCCACTGTAATGTTTTGGAAGAACTGGAGAGTTTATCACTGGGGACCACTGAAATATTTCTTAAGCCAATTTTGTTGCAGCTGAACCCTTCTGGCCCTGAGCTATTTGCTCCACCCTCCACCAAGCTTCTCTGGTTGACACACCAGACACACTGCTACAAGGTTAGAGTGACTCAATTGCTAACAAAACCAAGTCTGTAATTTCACAATGTGTTCAACATTATGCTGGGAAAATTCTAGATCAGTTCTCTTTTTGAAGTCTTCCTTCTCCTATTTTACCAACATTTTCACGTCCTTTTCACAATTTTCTCCATCCCAGCTTGTGTATCACTTGAAACAAAAGGGCACTAAGATCACCACAGCCACAGTTCCATAGGAACAGGAAATGAGGTTTGGAGATATAAAATTAAATGTAGAGGAAAGTTTACCAGTTATTAATATGACCTACAAAAATGTAGCTCAGTTAAAAGGGATAACCCATTTGATGTTACTTTACAAAATGCTCCCTTTTTTTTTCAGGCTGAACCATTAATATTTGGAGTATTTCATCAGATTCAGGTTTTTTATGAGAATAACTGCGAACTTAGTTTCGACTTGCCTAAGTGAAAGAGTTATTTCAAGTATTAGGTTTTTTTTCCCCCAGATCAGTGGATCAATCTTCTCCAAAGTTTCCACCTTAGAGGAAATTCTTACAATGCTTCAAAGAGTTATGAGATGGTGGAGGTGGTAGTGGTGATGGTGGTGGTTTTAGCCTAAAAAAGCTATACGTACAGATTCCATTTTCACCACCTGCTGAATTCCAATCACTGTGTGCTAAAAATATATCTGCCCCGGTGACCGAAAAATGAGAAAACTAAGACCCATAAATACTGAGTTATTTGTCCTACGTAATGTAATCCCACAAATGGAAATGTAAAAGCTATAACTTTATAAAAACTATAATTTTCACCCTTTCTCAAATTCAGTAAGTATCTATTTAGTGAGTGAACACATAAGCCATTAGGTATGGTTGAAAAGTAGTTGGTCAAGAACTAAATTTTATCTGCTTTATGCCTGCATTGAATATATAAGTGAGATCATATAGTATTTGTCATTCTTTGTCTGACTTCTTTCACTTAGAATAATGCCTTCAAGTTCCAGTCATGTTACCACAAATCTTAGGATTTCCTCATTATTTTATGACTGAATAATACACAATGAAATATTATTCGGCCATTTTATATATATCTACCAACTTCTTTATCAATTCACCTTGTCTTGATTATTGCAAACAATGCTTCTATGAACATAAGGGTACAGGTATCTTTTTGAGCTAAGTGTTTTCATTTTCTTCAGATATGTTCTCAGAAGCGAGATTGCCAGGTCGTATGGTATTTCTATTTTTAATTTTTGAGGGCCCTCCATACTGTTTTCCACAGTGGGTGTACCAATTTACAATCCCACCAACAGTGCTCAAGGGCTCCTTTTTTCTCCAGAGCCATGGAGGCATTTGTTATCTCTTGTGGTTTTGACAGTGGCTGTTCTAAACAGGCAAGAGGTGCTATCTCATTGTGGTTTTAATTTGCATTCCCCTAATGATTAGTGATGTTTGGAATCTTTTCATTTATTTTTTCACCATTTACATAGTTTCTTTGGAGAAATGTCTTTTCTCCAAAGACAAAAATGGTCCTTTGCCCATTTTTTAATTAGGTTATCTGGGGTTTTTCCTCTTCAGTTCTATGAGTTCTTTAATGGTTTGCCCATATTTTTTCCCAATCCACAGGTCATCTTTTCACTTTGGTGATAATTTCTTTTTTGCTGTGCAGAAGCATTTTAGTTTGATGCAGGCCCACTTGTTATTTTTTGATGACTATAGCTCTACGTGCAGCTTGAAATCAGGAAATGTGATATCTCCCGCTTTGTTTTTCTTTCTCAGGATTTCTGGCTATTTGAGGACTTCTGTGGTTCCATAGAAAGTGTAGGACTGTTTTTTTTGGTACTGTAAAAAATACTATTGGAGTTCAGCTGGGCCACATAGCTTCCAAGAGTTGTCACCAGCCCTTCTGGTCAGATGGGGCTGAGAGACACTCCACCGATGGGGGTATGATTCAGCATTTTTTCTGGGCATGGGACAACTGGGCTCTAAGGCCTGCAAAACTTGTTTGAGGATCTGCATCAGTCAGATATGCACCCCACCAAGTTTCCTGGCCAGAATATGTCCCTAATTTGGTTCTGCAAATGAGCAAAATTCCTGACTGGGATCACTACTTGGGCACTGCAGGTATGAAGTCAGTCTGCTAATGTCTGTGTGCTGGTTGTTGCAAGTCCTTCCTTCCTTCCTTCTCTGTCACAGTCAGATTCCTAGTAGTGAGTCCCACAGATTCTCTGCAATCCCCCTGGTGTGAGATTAGAATGGGGGCTCCCACAAAGGGATGCCAGTGCTAGAGGTACTGGTTGTCCCCCCACTGGATTCTCTTTTCTCACTAAAGCAACTGTGGGCTTAGGGGAGACCTCTCCCTGTGGTGTGGTTTTGTGCTGGCCTGAGGATGGGAAAATGTGGTCAACGTGTAGCCACTTCTGTACCCTTCCAATGCTGTCTGTCTTGGTCTTTTGGCACAGAGGGGTACTTCAGCCTCACTCCCATGTTCTAGGATTCTCTCAGTGGTGTCTTATTCTTGAATAGTTGTTACTTGTCCTTGTGAGGGAGAGTGAAGTCAGGAATGACCTATTTCATTATGTTGGTGATGTCACTCCCTTTGATTTTCTTAGTGATATCGTGGGAAGTGAAGAAAATTTTAACTTTAATAAGGTGCAATTTATAAATTTTCTTTATATCATTAGTGCTTTTTGTGCCTTATGTAAGAAATTTTTTGTTCATTTGAGGCAGATTAAATATGAGCAAATTCTTTGACTTTCTCTTAATCAACAGGCAGAACCTAGATTTCCTCTTCAATCTGCACTGGATGTATTATGTTTGGCGAATACAGTGTGGCAGAACTTATGCTAGGCTCAGGTCGTAAGGGACTAGCAGTTCCTATTTCATGTCTCTTTGAATACTGGTTTTTGATCCACTCTCCATGTTCTAGAAAAGCTGAAGCAACCCTTGAAGAAGTCCCTGGGTTGGAACAGAGGACACTAGATGTCAACTGTGGCTGAGTTCCCCACTGATAGTTAACATCAACTGGCCAGCCATTTTGGAATGAGATACTCCAGTCCAGTTCAGTGATCTCAGCCTGATGTGTGAAGGAGAGTTGAGCCATCTTGCCCAAATTCCAGATATATGGGCAAAATTTAAAACTGTTTTAAGCCACTGTTTGTAGTTGGTTTGTTACATAGCAATAGCTAACCAGAATACTATCTTAAGGTTACAAAGACTTGTTTCTTGTTCATCTAGAAGTTAAATAACTTTGTATCTTACATCCAAATCGCTGATGCCTTTCAAGTTATTTTTTATAAATAGTATAAAGTATGGGTTGAGGATTATTCTTTTTCCATACAGATATCAACTTGTTCTATTACGACTTTTGAAAAATCTTTCCATTCCTTTCCCCCGCCCCCATTAATTTCCTGACCAAATATATGAAGACCTATTTAGACTATCCAATTCCACTGATGTATATATTTATGCATATGTTAATGTCACACTGTCAAACTGTAATTTATCATTACAGAACTACATAGAATTAACTGTAGGATAATAGACTCCTCCTCTTTCAAAATTTGGGGGCTCTAATAGATTTTTACATTTTAATATAAATTTTAGAACCAGCTTATTCATTTTCACTAATAAACCTGCAGAGAATTTGATTGAATTGCATTGAAATCCAGAGATCAATTTTGGAATAAAGAACATCTTAATAATATTGAGACTCCCAATTCTTGAACATTATATATCATTCCATTTATTGACGCCAGCAATACTTCTTGTGCTTAATTCCATTCAGTAATATTATGTAGCTCAGCATATCAGTCTTGAACATCTTATGTTCAATTTATCCCTAGTCATTGCACATTTTAATCTTTTGTAAGTAGATTTCCAATTGTGTATTTCTAGCACATAGAAAAGCAATTGATTGTTGATCTTATATTCTTCAACCTTGATAAATTCACTTATTAGATCTAGTGATTTTTATTTTTTTTTTAAGATTTTACTTATTTGACAGAGAAAGACACAGCGAGAGAGGGAACACAAGCAGGGGGATTGGAGAGAGAGAAGCAGGCTTCCCGCTCAAGGCCAGGACCCTGGGATCATGAGCTGAGCCAAAGGCAGATGCTTAATCACTGATCCACCCAGTCACCCCTCTAGTAATTGTTTTTAGATACCTTGGGGTTTTCAGTGTTTAAAAAAATATAACGGTGACTATAGAGACTGTTAAGCTTGCTCTTTTATGATCTATGTGCCTTTTATTTCTCTTTCTTGGTTCATTGCAATGGCTTAGACCTCCAGTACAATTTTAAATAAAAGTGGTAAAAGATAACCTTGCTTACTCCAGATCTAAAGGGAATTATGATGTCAGCTATGGGTTTTTTCATGGATGCCCCATAGCAGATTGAGAAAATTCTTTTTTTTTTTAAATTTTATTCTTTGCCACAGGGGTACAGGTCTGTGAATCATCAGGTTTACATCTTTCACAACATTCACCAAAGCACAAACCCTCCCCAATGTCCATAACCCATCCACCCTATCCCTACCCTCCCACCCCCAGTAACCAGATTGAGAAAATTCTTATCTGTCTCCAGTTGTGCTATAATTTTGATGATGAATGGGTATTGAATTTTGTCAAATGCTTTATCTGCATCTGTTGACATGCTTTTACTTTTTTCCATTTACTGTGTTAGTATGGTGAATTATACTAGTTGCCTTTTGAATTTTAAAGCAAACTTGCATTCCTGGGATGAAATCTACCTAGTCATAATGTGCCTTACTTTTTATGTATTTCTGGATTTTGATTTATGGTTTGTTTTGGGGTTTTTTTGCAGGTACTTTGTCTGATTTGTATATCAGGAAAATGTTAGCTTCATAAAATTGGAAGTTTTTCTTCCCCTCTTTTTTTGTAAAGAGTACATGTAAAATTTATATTATTTCTTCTTTAAAAACTTGCTGGTCTTCAACAGTGAAGTCATCTGAACTGAAGAACACTGTGGTAAGGTTTGTGATTACAAATTTATTTAATTTAATTTAAAAATATTTGTTTTGGCAATTTGTCTCTTTCAAAGAATTTTCCAGCTTCAACCAGATTTCAGATTTGTTGGTATGAAGTAATTCATAATATTCCCTTCTTTTCATTTAAATTCCATAGAATGTCAAATGATTCTCAGTCATTTCTGATGATGATAATATGTAATTTCTTTCTTCCTTTCTTGATTAGTCTAGTTCGAGGTTTATGGATCAAATGATATCTTAAAAGAAATCATTTTGCTTTTGTTTATTGTCTTTATTTTATTCATATATGCTTCACTGATATCTGCTGTTATCTTTATTATTCCTTTTCCTCTATTTATTTTGGGTTTACTTTGCTTTTCTTTCCTCGGTTCTCAAGATAGAGGCTTTAGATCACTGTTGTTGTGATCTTTCTTCTTTTCGAAGTACTTAATTTTTTTTCTTAGTATTTTTTTTAAATTAATAGATTATAGATTTTAGGTCTACATAAGTATCAACAGAAAATAGAGTTCTCATATATTCCCTATCACCCCCTCCCTATTTTCCCCAATTATTAATATCTTACATTAATGAAGTACATATGTTAAAATTGAGGAACCAATATTAATAAATCATTATTCATTAAATTGATATTATATTATATAATTATAATTATATATTATGATGTTATGTATCATTATTACCTATTATAGTTATATAAATATTATATATATTATGCATTATATATTATAATACTATATTATTATATATATCATATAGTATAATAATACATGATTATATTCTGTATGTTATATATTTTTATATTAATTATATTATTAATACACATTAAAGTCCAAGGCCCTAAACATCCCCAGTGCTCCAACTTTACATCTGACACTTGCCCCTTTCAAAGCACCTGGTAACCACTGATGTTTTTACTCTCTGTAGTTTTGCCTTTTTCAGAATTCTAATTGAGATCATGCAATAGGTAGCCTTTTCACATTGTCTTCTTTCACTTTGAAAAATGCATTTATGTTTTCTCTGTGTCTTTTGTAGCACGGTAACTTTTTTAAAAAAATCAATGAATAATATTCCATTGTGTAGGTATTTTAAAACTAATCCATTCACCTGCTGAAGGACATCTTGGGAATTTTCAAGTTTTGTTTATTATGAATTAGCTTCTATAAACAGATATGTGCAGGTTTTTAAAATGTTTTATTTATTTATTTAAAAAAAGGGAGAGTAGTTCTATTTTTAATTTTTTGAGGAATCTCCACAGTTTTCCAAAGTGGCTGCACCAACTTGCATTCCCACCAAGAGTGTAAGAGGGTCCCTCTATCTCCATATCCTCTCCAACTTTTGTTGTTTCCTGCCTTGTTAATTTTTGCCATTCTAACTGGCATAAGGTTGTATCTCAATGTGGTAACAGATGAATGGATAAAGAATATGTGGTCCATTTATAAAATGGAATATTACACAGCCATCAGAAAGGATGAATACCCAATTTTTGTAGCAACATGGGTGGGTCTGGAGGAGATTATGCTGAGTGAAATAAGTCAAGCAGAGAAAGTCAATTACATATGATTTCACTTACTTGGGGAACATAAGGAATAAAATGGAGGACATTAAGAGAAGGAAATGAAAAGTGAATTGGGGTAAATCGGAGAGGAAGACGAACGATGAGAGACTGTGGATTCTGAGAAACAAACTGAGGGTTATGGAGGGGAGAGGGGTGGGGAGATAGGTGAGCCTGGTGGTGGGTATTAAGGAGGGCATGTATTGCATGGAGCACTGGGTGTGGTGCATAAACAATGACTCTTGGAACACTGAAGAAATAAAATAGAATAAAATAAAGATGTTAAAAAATATAAACAAAAAGCCAGAAAAAAAGATTAAAAAAATAAAGAAAGAATTAAAAAAGTGAGAGAGCAGGGGGAGGGGCAGAGGGAGAAAGAGAATCTCAAGTAGCCTCCATACCCTGCACGGGCCCAAACACAGGGCTTCATCTCAAGACCCTGAGACCATGACCTGGGTTGAAATCAAGAGTCCCATGTTTAACCAACTGAGCCACCCAGTCACGCCGTGTACGTGAAGGTTTTTGTGTAGACATAAGTTTTAAACTCTTTTGGGTGAATGTCTAGGAATGTATTTGCCGGATCATATGGTAACAGTACACTTAGTTTTGTAAGGAACTCCCAAATGCCTTTCAAAGTGACTGTCTGGATTTCCACCAGAAATGAATGAGAGTTCCTCTTCTTCCACATCTTCATAACATTTGATGTTGTCGATGTTTTGGATTTTAGCCTTTCTAATAGTTACATAGTCATATCTCATTATTGTTTTAATTTGAAATTCCCTAATGACATGTGAGGTTGAATAACTTTTAATAGGCTTATTTGCTATCTGTATATCTTCTTTGGTGAGATGTCTGTTCAGGTCAGGTCTTTTATCCATTTCTTAATTGGGTTTTCTTTTTCTTATTGCTGCATTTCTTTTTATATAATGTTATATATGTTTCTGGTGTATGACATAGTAATTTGGCAATTATATACATTATTCAGGGCTCACCATGATATGTGTAGTTACTATCTGTCACCATACAAAGTGATTACAATATTATTGACTATATTCACTATGCTGTACTTTCCATCCCTGTGACTTCTTTATAACTGGCAGTTTATACCTTTTAATCCCCTTAGATTGTGACAATGCCAGTTTGTTTTCTGTTTATGAGTCTGGTTTGGTTTTGTTTGTTCATTTATTCCTTTTATTTGTTTTTTTCAGATTCCACATATAAGTGAAATCATATGCTCTTTATCTTTATCTGATTTATTTCACTTAAAATAATACCTCAAGATCCAGCCATGTTGTCATGAATGACTAGATTTCATTATTTTTTATGGCTGAGTAATATTCCACTGTGTATATCTTCATTATGTACTTAGGTAGCTTTCATATCTCGGTTATTGTAAATAATGTTGCAATAAACATCAGGGTGTATATATCTTTTCAAATTAAGTGTTCTTATTTTCTTTTGGTAAATACCCAAAATACTATTGCATTTTAAGAGTTCTTTGTATATTTTGGATACCAATCCTTTATCAGTTGTGTGTTTCACAAATATTTTCTCCCAGTTTATGGCCTGTTTCACTCTTTAAATGACAAACTTCACAGAGAAGAAGATTCTAATTTTAATGAAGTCCAACTTGTGAATTTGTTTCATGCATTGAAACAAATGAGTGCATTTCATGAATTCTTTTGGTGTTGTAAATAAAGAGTCATCACCAAGCCCATGGTCACCTGGATTTTTCTCCTGTGTTACAATTTTTTTTTTTTTGCATGTGGGTTTCTCCTTCCTCTAGCATTTCTTAGTACTTTTATTTTTATTTTTTAAAGATTTTATTTGTGTATTTATTTGAGAGAGAGAGAAAGGATGAGGAAGGGTGAGGGGCTAAGGAAAGAGGAGAAGCAGGGTCCCTGCCAGCAGGGACCAAACGTGGGTCCATTTCTTAGTATTTTTAAAATGCATACTACAAATTTTGATATGTTGTGTTTTTACTGTCATGTAGTACAAAATATTTCCTAATATTTTGACATGTGGATTATTCTGAACTATGTTAATTTCTAAATATTCGGTGGTTTTCTACATATATTGTTTTTACTGAGTCATAATTTAATTCTGTTGTACTGAGAGAGCATTTCCTGTAGATATCAGCTTTTTTATTATTGAAATATGTTTTATGAACCAGCATATATTTCATCTTTGTGAATACTTTTTGTGCACTTATAAGGAAAACTTATTTTTCTATTGTTGAGTGTAGTGTTCTATATATGCCAATTAGGTCATCTGTGTCCAGGCTGTTCAAGTCTTCTATAGAATTATGGTTTTTCTATCCAATTATTATATCAACTACTTAGAAGTGGTGAAATCTTCAACTATAATTGTGTATTTGTCTATTCTGCCTTCAGTAGTGTCAGATTCGTAATACACATTTAGGATATTTATGTCTTACTATTCCATCAGCCTTTGTCTGATAATATTCCTTGTTCTGCAATCTACATTGTCTAAATTAATATATCCACTCCAGCTGTTTCACATTACCTTTTGCAAGGCATACCCTTTCCTATGCTTTTGTCACCAAACTGTTATTTGTTTACTCTTCATCTTAAATGTTCTTTTTCTTTCTTTCTCTGCCAACTTTTGAATTAAATGAGCATCTTTAGTGTTTCTTTTTATCTCCTCTACTAGTTATTATCTTTATCACTTTGTGTCTTTTTTAGTGGTTGCTCTAGAGTCTACAATAACCATCTTTAATTTATCATTTCCTACCTTCCACTAAATTCACTTCATATATAATGTAAAAACACTAAAAACTATAAAACTTCCATTTCTCCTCTTCTTTCTTTTGTATTATTGTTATACATTTTATTTTATAGAAGCTATTTCTCATAATACATTGTTGTAATTTTTACTATAAGCTGTCAGTTATATTTTTATATTTATTCTATATTATCTATTATATGTACTTTACATATATTAATGTTTACTGACATGTACCACATTTGTGGTGGTCTTCATTTTTTTGTGTAGACCTGAGTTTCCATCTGGTTCCACATTCTGTCATCCCAAAGAACATCTTGTAATTTTTTTTGGTGTGAATCTCCTGGCATTAAATTCTCTCAGTTTTCATCTGAAAAAAAAAGTTGCCTTCATTTTACCTTCATTTTTGAAAAATACTTTCACTTAATATACAACTTCAAGTTGGCAAGTTTATCTCTTAGCGCTTGGATAAGGCTTCATTGTCTCTGACTCATTCCTGGCTTTGTTATCCTGAATGGAATGGGATGGGATGGAAAGTAGTTTCTCTGGCTGCTTTTCAGATTTTGCTTTGTCACTGATTTTCAGCAGTTTGATTACGATGTGTCTTGATGTGGTTTTCTCTGTGTTTGTCCCGCTTATGACAGAGTAAGATTCATGGATCTCTACTTGATATTTTTCATCACATTTGAAAAAAAAGATTAGCTTCTCTTTCTTCAGTTTTTCTTTGTGTCTTGACTTCTACCTCAACCCTTTCTAAGACTATCATTACATGTGTGATACTTCGATGTCGTTTCATAGATCAATGAGTCTTTTAATTTTTTCAGACTTCTAACATCTCTAGGTTGTAATTTGGATCATTTTATTGCACTGCCTTCAAATTCTCTGATTTTTTTTCTTTTTCAGTGTCTAATCCATTAAGCCATTCTTGTGAAATTTTAATTTCAGATATTGCATTTTTCAATGCTAAAAATAGTTTTATACCTTTCTTTTCTCCCTTCATTATGTCATTTTTCTTTAAATCCTTGAACATATTTATGATAGCTGTTTTAAAATTTCTTATATACCAGTTCTATCACTTTTGTCTATTTTTATTGCCTAATTTTTCTCCTGGTTATTGGCACAATTCTTTACATATCTAGTATCTTTTTTAGGATGCTAAAATTTTTAACTGTTACTTCATTGAGCATCTGGATTTCATTGGCTCCATTTAAAAGATGTTAGCTTTTGTCTTTGCAGATAGTAAAGACATATGTGGGCCCACTTAATCTTTTTGAGATGTGTTCTTAGGGTTTGTTAGGGTATTTCTGGAGCAGGCTTTACTTTACAATGGACTAGCTCTACTAACAAGGCATGATCCTTCTGAGACAGCTACGGAATGCCTTGAGTGTTCCTTGAGGTATCTGCACTGTGGCTCATCAGAACTTAAACCCTCCCTACGACTTTGGGAGCTCTTGGGATCTCAGTCCACACTGCACACCTTAGTGTTCAGACAAAGTCTCAATAGGATCCTTATACAGATTTCTGGGGTTCCTTCTTTGCATAACTCCCACCTATCCCACATTCTTTCCCACATAAGCCAGCTGCCTCAGTTCCCCTGAACTCTAAACTCTGTGTTCTCACCTCTGGAATGTCACCTTCCTCTGCTTGGATTCCCCTTACCTGCAATGCAGAAGGGACTTTCAAACAGAAAGCCAGGGTGATTTTCTTGCTCATCTTGCTTTTTATTCTTCTCTCAAATATCTCAGTCCTGTGCTGCTTGCCATCCAATGTCTTCAAACAGTTGTTTTGAATACATGCTCAGTCTCCTAGTTGTTTATGGCAGGAGGAAAAGACTGACACCAGTTATGTCATTGGGTTGGAACTAAAAATTGATTTTTGTGATTTTTAAAAATATCCCATAACCACCATTTAAAGATTTTGGGGGTTATTTTGGGGGGGTTGCATGGGAAGGAGGAAATGTGACTCATCTGTAAGCTCACTACTTTATTAGCCACTATCATTAATACATAATTTTTCCCATAAATCTGTATCATCCTTACATTATTCAATTCAGACTATATGTGCTATAACCAGCTTTTGTCACTAAACACCACATTTTTTTCATGGTACTACTCTTCACGTACATGGTTCTTAATGCCTTTATCTTATTACATCATACAAATACATGTGCTAAGACATAGGTAATTTTTGAACATTTGTGTCCACTGTAGCGTCAAGATCCCTGTTTTCTTCATCCTATTCTCCTCAATGATTCGGAAAATAAAGCATGAGAGTTAATGTCTCTTAGAGGAGGGGATATGTTTAAATTCGAAAACATAAATTAAAGCTATATTGGTCAAGCAGTGAAGCTTCAAAGGGATGAAATTCGGTGTTCATTAACATTGCTATTTTCATTGTCTTCTTTGAAGCCATGTTGGCCCATACAGATCTTCTAGAACAGTGGAAGATCCAATCATATGTCTCTTTCAAGACAAGTAAGTCTGTCTTTCCCAAGCAGAGTCCATGACTGGAAAAGTTACACAAGACTCTGAATGTCTGAAGGAGATAGTTTCAAGTAGCAAGTTATTGGGAAGAAAACATTCACTATCTGTTTTTACTCTCTTGCAACTTCATTTCAGCTGGTGTAGTGGGTATGGATTTTTCTGACTCACTAACATGGTAAATTCTAAGAAAATCCAGGAAAAAAGGCAAAGAATATGGTTTTGCCCCCCTGGGTCATTCAAATGAACCTGTTGTAATAAAAGTTTTCTCCATACATCCCAGTCCATCCGCAATTCAGAATCAGAGCCCCAGCTAAAGTATAATTTTGTCTTGCATTGAGATTCTTCCCTTAACATATGTGGAAGTACATTTCTCTCTGGTCTTCTTGGAAAAAGATGTGATGGAACCAAGCTGTATTGACTCATTCCTGGGTCTTTTATTTATTTATCTATCTATCTATCTATCTATTTATTTATTTATTATTTTGGGAGGGTGTCTTTTATTTTTATAGCAAAGTAATAACCTGACAGTCTGAACCTAACTTCTTACAGACATTTGCTTCCAATATTTCACTATTCTACATTGCAATTACCATATGTATATTAAATCTTTATATAAAAGTTTAATTGTTTTATGGGAATTATTCTTGGAAGTTGAATTGTGCTGCTAAAAAGTAAGAACTGAGCATTATTTACATTTTTTTGAAAATACCGAATTACCCTCCAAGAAATGTGTGCAGATATATATGCTTATCACTACAAAATGAGTTTATCTTTCTAGCATGCTCTCATCAATACTGGTCATCTTTAAAAAAAAAAAAGTTGCCAAAATGGTTGGGAAAAAATTATCACATTTTGTTTATTCAATGGTATTTTGATTACTTTTCACACTTATTGGGCATTTATTCTTTCTGTCTTGAATTGCCAGCTCATGCTTATTGTCTGTTTTTCCTTTTAGGGTTTTTATCTTTATCTTCTTCTTTAAAGATTGTCTATTTTTCATAATAATTTCTTTGTTTCCTTTCCTTGTTTCAGAACTTGTCATTTGACTGTTATCTCTACTTATGGAATAATGTCTTTCTTATGCATTGAAATTCTGCCACCCACCTATTTTCCAGTTATGATTGACAATCAAATCTATTTATACTTGCATTTCTAACACCTGACTGGTTAAGTATCACAAGATCTTAAGCATAATGGCAAAGTTAACATATTGTCTGGATATAGCGGTCCTTCAGATCACCTTTTCTCTCCTTTCTTCTTGCAATTTGACACCACCTAACTGAAAAGCCAGTTCCCACTTGTGTGCAGAACTCCAGGCCTTAGGAGGCAGAGAGGGACTCTGAGGAGTAAAAGTATATCCCACTTTTATTTTTTCTTTCCTATCTATCAAAATCCACATTCTGTTCTTCCTCCCCAGGTCTGTCAAAGATAAAGCCCCTTTGTAGCTCCAGGCATTTCTAACAAACACCCTGAGGGTATTTGTCTATGAGACACATTAATTAGTGCTTGGCTCGGAAAGACCAGAATGCACACCAAATATCCTCATGGGGTGACAGGAAGAGAAATGTTGGGGTGTGCACCTATCGTCAGGACACCCTGGTCCAGGTCTCTGGGTATCTGTGTGGGTTGAAGGCATTGGCTTTTCCTGCAAGCAGGAGTGAGGCCAGCAGTGCTGCTGAAGAAAGATCTGGAGGTCTAGGATATCTGGGCCTTTGTCCAACTTGGTCGAGGCTCCTCAGGTTTTCTATTCTTTATCTTAGTTTCATTTCATTTTGAAGACACAAACAAATAGTAACATCTAAAATGCCAAGCTCTCTGACAGTTTGGGTTTTTTTTTAATATCTTTTTTTTTAGACAGGGGAGGGGTAGAGGGAGAGGGAGAGAGAGAATCTCAACCAGGCTCCACACCCAGTGTGGAACCTGAAGCAGGCAGGGCTCAATCTCAGGACCCTAAGATCATGACCTGAGCCAAAATCAAGTCTGACACTAAAAGAAAAAAAAAAAAAAAGTCTGACACTTAACCAACTGAACCACCCAGGCAGCCCTGAAATTTCATTTCTAAAAATTAGTTTATGAACCAACAGGATCTTTCTTTTATAGACTGAAGCCCTGGAACATGTCCTCAAATGGAGGGCCTTATGCAATATTAAATTTATATACAACATGCAATATCATGCTAATGCTTTGAAAGACATTCAAGCATTCTTCCTCTCACTATAGAGACCATATGGATCCAAGATGTAAGAGTAACAAAGAGATCAACATCAGGAGAAAGATTAATGTACAAGTACGAGAAGACATTCACGATGAAAAGGATTCTGGCCAGTAATAATTCCTATTTCATTCACCATCAGTAATCCTCGGCCCTGCTACATTTGTAAATGTTTACGTAACTGAATTAGTGTAAATAATTCAAAGCAATATTATCTTTGATGTTCAGATGGATTTTTCTCTGAAGGCAACTCGGATGGCACTTGTGCATTATTGTCTTAATTAGAAAATGTTTTGATGTGGTGTTATTTCGTGTGTGTGTGTGTGTGTGTGTGTGTGTGTGTGTGTGTGTTTAAACAGAATTCTCTAAGATTGAGTTTGTGAAGGGCTGGAAAAGGCTTTCTCAGAGTAATAGTCATGTTAGAAGCAATTCCAATGCAGGAAAAAAAAATGCATACCTTCACATTTCCAGTGGAAAATAAGGCACACTACCCAAGAAAGAAAGTCAACTCAGTCCCTGCGAGGGGTTATTTGAAACAGTGGAAGAAGAGTCCACAGAGAGGGAGCTAAGCCAGTGAAAGAGACCAGGCAAGGGTGAGGAAGAGTGAAGGAGGAGGGACATTTGGCCCATACTCTCAAGGGGGTCATTTTTATCCAAGGCTTGCCCCTTGAAGATTCCCTCTCCCATTTATTCTGTGATGACCTTGGAGCCTCTGAAGGGGAAAAGGCTGGTCAGATTAGTGCTGCAGTCTGTGAGAACCAGCTTTATTCTGGCCTCAGAACATGAATGAACAATAAAATACATCTGCCCTCGGAGCATGAAATGGTCTCTGCGCGTGTCATCAAAGATGCCCCTCAGTCCCTGATCAAAGTCCTCTCAGAATCCAGGAGAGGTCATTCGCCTGGCCTGATTTGCCCATGATCCACCCTGAAGGGAACCGGAGAGCCACGACCTCTCCAGGTCCCTCTGAGCACTAGGCTCCTGTGAAAAAGTATCCTGCTCATTTCCTTCCTCCCAGCCAATTGCTACGGGCAGCATGCTAGCTTTTAATGAAACCGTCTGCAACCCTACATTTCCCCTGGGGCGGGGAGTGGAGCAGCTGGAAGCTGGAAAGCAAAGGACAGCAGAGTACAAATTGCATTCTGATGCAGGAGGGGGAGGGAGCCTCTCTGAGAGCTCAGCTCCAGAGCAGCGGCTCCGTAGACCTTTGACTCTCTCCTTCACTCTGTGCTGTTCCTTTTTAGCTTGGTTGCTTTTATGCAGGAGTGTATCTTGTGCATGGTACGAGTTAAACCATCAATAACCAACACATAACACCCCCAACACCCAACAGAATCAAATGCATGAGCAAGCATGCCCTTTCTTATGCCCTCCACAGAAACTCAAGTTACTAATATCTGCAGAGAACTACTTCTCCAAGTAGCAGATAAACTCGGAGTCTAAAAGGAATGAACTCTTTCCCAGTGCGCCTGTCTGTTCACCTGTCCTTGTGAAGGACAGTTGGCCAGGCCACCCATTTGTGGACAGCAAGTGCACTGACACTCTGAGAGCAGAAAACCTTTGCAGGGTGGGTGAGGTAGATTGTCAGCCCTTTCATTTCTGTGGGACAGACTTGCTCTAGTTACAGGCTGCTTAATTGCTACATCAGGGGCTCTACTTTCAGGAAAAAGGAAAAGGAGGGTGGGGGTGGTGGATCTTGGTTCTGCAAATCTAAAAGTTTATAAAAACTCATCTGGGGATTTGTTTCAGGCAGGACCCACAGGACTATCTATCAGGCTGATGGGAGGCAGAGGGTTGGATGCTTTAAAAAAAAATCCAATTCAGTTTCCTTGTTTCCTGACAGCAGATTTCAGATTTTAGATTTAAATCCTTCTGAGGCAGAACTGCTTCCTTTTGACAAAAGGAACACCACTGGGCACCCCCGTATTGCATATGCACAACGGGGACCCTCACTACCACCACTCTAAATAACTCAGCCAAGGGACTTGGAGGCTGGTGCTGCTTTTAATGAGAAAAAGATGAACTTCCTGTACATTTTTTAAATTAAATAAACTATATGAATTATTCATTTTTCACCTCCCCCCAAAATATGGATATGATTATATTTTAAACATTATTACTTCCCCAATCGAATAATCAATTTCTTTCATGATAACCTCAGCAGAGGAAATCTCTTCTCTGAATTGCTGTCACATCTACGACCAGCCGCACTCAAATGGTTTGCTGTATGGACAGCCTTGCAGCTACATAGGAGCACAAGCCCTTCCTGGTGGAGAGTGAGTTGCCACCCAGGAGACAGGGATAAGAACCCGAGCCCCAGAGCCCTTATTTGTCTTGGTCACACTAATGCTGGGTGACTGGATCTGTCCACCTCATCTGTGACAACCTGATAACTAAGGGTGCAACAGAAAAGCTGAGTGCAAGCTTGCCAAGAGCAGGGCAGCTAAATTCAAATCCCAACTACAAGCATCAGGGGTTGAAATGGTTTTTATCTCAATCAATCCTAAAGTTTAATGTACAGACATGGTTAGCTGTGTGAAAATGAGAAAGAACATTTTCTTCTTTTCCTGGCTCTTTGTTATGAAAAAAATTCATCTTCAGAAGCCAAGAGGAGATAATTAAAAAGCAAATGTCAGTCTGCTTCCGACACATCCATTTTCCGTGCCCGACCACACGCGTTGCCCTTCCTGCAGTGTCCTTGCCCGGGATCACCTGAGCGCTCTCCAGAAGGAGATATGCTGACTCAGAACTCTGCAGTCATTCCCTTAACTGCAGACCATCTCTTCCTTTGTGAATCCTTCCCAGCCCATTTGCTCAGTCGGGTGATGTCACGTCACCCAGAGCCAGCAAAAGGGTGGGTGCCTATCTCACCTTCTCTCTTTTGCAATCCCAGAGGAGTTAAAAAAAAATATCCACACAAGCTTCTAGAAGGCAAAAGGCAGAGGGAATATCAAGCTGCTCTGATGGATGATTTTTGAGGCCAGAGCAGCCCAGCCCTTTCTCTGGAGTCCAGTGCGATGAGGAGGCGCCTGGAGCCAGCACCGTCCTGTAAGGGGAAGGACTGCATGCGTCAGCTCTGTTAAAGTACTGGAGCAAAAGGGCTGAATGGCTGGTCTGCAGTGCAAACCCCAGGAGGGATTTTTTTCCACTTTCCTGCAGGAGCCATACATCAGAGCCAGCAAACACAAGGAAAGGGATGGGAGGAGGTGTACCAGCTGGTCAGAAGTAGGCAGGGAAACAGCCCCGGCAAAGCTGTGCAATAAGTCAGCAGTGTTCCCTGTATCCAGGCACCAGCATCTGTGAAACTGAGTTGTGGCTTTTAGGTTATTATTTCATTGTCCCACATGGAAGTAATCCCTTAGGCAGGTTTTCTTCTCTTGGATATTATTATAATGCATATCATCATAGGACTCAAGCAAGCACCATCCCAATCCCTTTTACAGAGGAAGAGACAAAGACACAGGAAAAAATCATGGTGACGAGGGGACAGGAGGCCAGTGTTCTAGATCTAGCTCTGCCACCAACATCCCACATAATCAAAAAGAACCACATCACCTCTCTGCATCTTAATTCTGAGGCAGACATTACTGGCTGCCAAGAGCCATATCTTTCTCTCCACATACTTCTTGCTGGCAGAACCCCAATTTTGTTTGGCTAGTCAGTCTCCCCTGAGCTCAAGGAAGATGGCTATTTCCCAGGCTCAAGGGATGAATATCAATTACTATACTTCCATTCTCCTCACTGTGATTAGTGTATGCATGGATGTGTCAAATAATCTGACAAATGAGATATAAGACTGCAGCAGACCTCTGAGGACACTTTCCTCACTCGTTAAAAAGAACACTGATGGGGATTTTCCCCTCCTTATATTTGAAACTTCTCTATCAGGACATAATTAATGTTTGGAGCTATGGCAACCATACTGTGACTATGAGGAGAAATGCCATCCATATACAAAGAATGGCAGAGTAGGAAACTAGAAAACACCTGATTGTTTGAATGCATGGTTATGCCACTGAATTAACCCTGGAAAAATGAAAAAGTCATTTTTTGGCATTTTTTTATCAAGCCACTCAGGTATTCTATATCATGCAGCTAAAATAATTCTCTGAATCCTTTAACCCTGCTTCCATTCCTTCAATTACCTCCACATTCTACCTGCTATACCCTTCCTTTCCCACTCTCTCCTGTCCTCTCTTACCCTGACCAACTGGGCAGCAGCAGTGAGGTGAAGGAAGGAGAATAATGTGTCAATCATTCAGTGTGCCTACTGTGTTCTCATTTTGTGCTAAGTGTTGTCAGGAGGAAAACAGGAACTTGTGAAATAGGTGTAAGAAAAAAACATATAATGTGAGAAGCCTTGGAAGCTTGGCAAAATTGAATATATGGAATACATGGAATCTATTGAATATATGGAAAAACATTGTAAGAAATACAAGACTTCATTGCAAGGAAATTAGAGCACTACTCAGAATAAATAGGAGACATGAAGAGGTACATGAGACCTGAAAGTCCAGGTGGGGGTTTGTGGGGGAGAGAGCTGTCCACCAGCAGTTACCACAGACAGCCATCTATAGCCATATACACAACTACACAGACATCCCCAGCGGGGACTCACCCGAGAATAAGGAGCACAGTTGTGGTGAGAAAGTTTCCAGACATTGAGTCCCTCTGCACCGTACTCAAAAGTATGTTAGTGCCCCCAGAAGACACAGGGCTGCTTGAGGGCTTCTCAGGCTGAAACTGAACTGTGTGCCCTCTAATTCTTACATCCTTCACCCAGATTGAAATAAGGGGAGTTGATGTGGGTTTGAAAGTTGTTTATGGAAGTGTCTATACCTCAGGGCCCAGAATGACTCCTCATATGTTTACTGTCCTAAAGAGAATTCTGTCACCCTACTGAGAACAAATGCTTCAGACCAAATACATTTGTAGTCCCCTTAAAAGTTTTCTTGAATGTTCAGGGACTGTATTAGTTTTCAATTGCTGCATGTCAAATTGGAGCATAAAACAATACACATATATTACCTAACAGTTTGTGGGGGTTAGGAATCTGTATATGACTCAGCTGGGTCTTCAGCTTAGGTTCTCACAAAGCTGCAAGGTGTCTGCCAGGGAAGTTCTTATATGGAGGATCACCTAAGGAAGCATCCACTTTCCTGCCCATGTGGTTGTTTGCAGCATTCAGTTCCTTACGGCTCTGGCGCTCACGGCACCTTGCTTCTGAGAGAGAGAGAAACTTGAATCTGCTAGCAAGCCAAAAGTTTAATTTAAAAAATCCTGGATCACCTGTGCCATATGCTGTTGGTTAAGAGCAAGTCACAGGTCATACCCAAACACATAGGGAATGAGAGAGCTACCATAGTTTGTCTACCTCAGGGACCCAAGCTGGTAATGCTGGTCAGATTACATGGTTATTATGTTTTTCAAATCCTCCTAGAACATAGATTGTTCTAATCCTTCCCTCCAACCCCAAATTTCATTAGACTCAGCAGTTGGGTAGAGGAGATACCAAGGAACATAGATACCATGAAATTGAACAGAATCAGAAGCTAAGTGTGACCCGGAGTCTAACAGACCAAAGAGCAAAGTTTAAACAATTCCAAAAATTTGGCTTAAACAAAGTGTTAAATGAGGAGCTATTACCAGTGTGAGGTAGGTTTGCTAATTAACTAGTAGATAAATAGGAAATCATGGGTTTTAGGGTCCAAGCTTGAGGTATAGTAGCCCCCTTCAAGTGACATTTTCTGCTATGAACACTGACAGAATATAGTGCTATTTTAATAAGGAATATAAATATCAGCAATCAAGTAGTAGTAATTCACCAGATTATTATGCTTAATTGGTGTCATCTGATAGATAAAATCTGTCTAAAAGATCAGATCTTGACAGACACAAGAACTTCATAACCAAAAAAGACACTGAGACTAAGGATTAAGAGTGGGAGGCGGCATCTCCGCTGCAGCACCAGGTATTGGGAGGGGTGGCCACCTGGTAAATCCCTCGTGAAGGCCAAGCCACACTAGACAGCACTGGAGGGCACCTCAGGGGTCCTGAGAAAATGGAGCGTCATTTTCTGCAGGGGCTTGTTCTTGAGTCAGTAGAGAGGGAGACAGGAAGCCAGTGTTCTGCAGCAGCTGGTTCCCCTTATGAAGAAGCTCTCCATGGAGAGGAAATGGGTCACATGGGATCCTCCCTTGAAACTACTGCTGTCCTTTAGAGGGATTCCAGCCCCACACTCACCATTCACTCCGACTTTGAGGAGGGGAGATGCAAAGATCTTGTCCATATTTGGACATTTTTAGAGTTGTAGCAAAGAGTTTTAAAACCGTGACTTGTGTCCTAATGGTTTTGTCTTCAGATTGTCTTCTCTCCGCATGCACCCAGCTAACTGGAATGCTGGTTGGCTTGCTACCAGGCAGAGGCCTAACCATGGATGATTCTGTTGGCTCTAGCCCAGACTGCAGGAAGAAAAACATCTTCTTGCAGCATTTTACCTGGGCTTAGATTTTCTCCCAGTGTCCCCCATTAAGTGAGACAGAACAAGCCAGGGACATGGGGGAAAGGATGAGTCTCCCTAGAGTCCTGGGAAGGACCTTAGGCCAGAGATCCAAAGGAAGTTTGTATAGTAAGTGATTTAGTCCTACTTATCAGTCATAAGGGACCTCAATCCAAAATTTAGGCCCATTTTCCCTCTGTCTCTCCTCCTTGTGATACTGACACTGTAGTAGAAGCTGAACCAACAATCTTAAGAGAAAAGATATAGCCTATCGTGAATGTAGGGGTGCTCTTTTCCTGGTCCTTCTCCCAGTGGCACACAGAATGGCATTTCTCCATCCTCTTATGGTGGGAGTGGTCATGTGAGAGCCCTGTCATCGATGAGAAGCTTTAAGAACCAGTGCTTGATTTGCCTACTCTTTCCCTCTGGGGCATGTCTGAAACAATTATTCAAGTAGGTGGCTGCTCTGTCATCCTAGGTCCCTGAGAAGCTACAATAAACACAGCCCGACCAGCCTACAATGGTCATGGAGCCTTAACAAGAAATGAGCCTGCATTGCTTTGTACCGTTGAATTTTCTTTTTGCTTGTTCACTTTTTGTTTTCACAGCAAGACCTAGCTTATGCCGACATCTACAGACCATATTGCCTCCGGCCTCTGAGACTGCACAGTGACAGAATCCTTGTAAGGGTTATGATCCTAGGCTCGAATTTTGTGTCTGAAATTTGGAATGCATTAAGCCTCACCCCATGAAACTGGGCAGTTTGCTGGGGGCATGCGGGCTTCTATGAGCAATAACAAAATGATAAGGCTGAATGTTTTATCTTTATTTATAAATAGTTTTTCTGGAAAATTCCCCTAGTTTTTATTTTTGAACTAATATGTGGAGGATGCCTAGGGGGGGCAGGGAGGGCAGGAAGAGGTGTGAAGGGAAAAAGAAAAGGGGGGGAGCTTTCCCAGGGGCAAGTTCCCATGGCTTTTATGCTGTATGCTAGGTCTGAGGCAAAGCTTTGCTGATGTCATGGAGGAGTAAGTTAGACCTACTAAGAAATTTATTTTGGAAAGTATCCTAATCATGTCATATTTACTTCTCCGAGGCAGCAAAATATAAGCATTTTAAGAATATAGACTCAATAAGACCATAACAATATAAGATATCAAAGGTATCAACACCATGGTATCAATGGAAGAAACCCTTAATTCTGCCATTAAATTAAAAAATAAAAGGATAAGGGGGGAAAAAAACAAGACCTGTAAGAAAAAAAGGACACTCATAAAAAGGGCTGTGAATAGTAATTGGGATGATAATACTTGAATGGGAATATTACCCATAAGAGACTTTTAACTTGAAAGTAAGTAATGACAGATAAAATTTCTTTTTCTGGGTGGGAATGGATGTAGTAAAGGAAATCAGAAATAAAGGGAAAATAGTGAGTTAATTTTATGTGTGTTATGTGTGTTTGGTTTGTGACAATCTGATTCATATCCAACACAAGAAAAATAAAATAAGTTACTATAAGAAAATTAAATAATGTATTACACTGAGTAACTCATGTAGTAGCCAGGCCACAAAAAGACCATATGAAAATTCTGGAACGTTGCTGCCATCAGGAAGACCAGAAGAGATCACCATGCTAATTGCAGAGAACTTTGAAATATGAGAGATAGAACAGGAAATAGAGATTCTGACTCCACATAAAATGAAGTTCTTTCTTTTTTTTTAAAGATTCCATTTATTTATTTAACAGAGAGAGAGAGAGAGAGAGAGAAAGATCACAAGTAGGCAGAGAAACAGGCAGAGAGAGAGAAGGAAGCAGGCTCCCTGCTGAGCAGAGAGCCCGATGCGGGCCTCAATCCCAGGACCCTGAGATCATGACCTGAACCAAAGGCAGGGGCTTTAACCCACTGAGCCACCCAGGCGCCCAAATGAAGTTCTTTCATGGTCCAAGTGCCCTGATCACAGAAGTTCCAAGTGATGAAGCTAAAAACCCTCTCAATGTTTACAAAATTCCTTTTGGAATCAGGATAAAGTAAGATAAGTCTACTGCAGAGCTGACAGAAGGAACCTTCTCCTGACCTACATCCCTCTGTATTCTAGATGCAGGGATAATGTTGCAAAGATTAAGAGGAAGGCTGAGGGAGCCTGGGTGTCCAGATGTTAATTCCCTATCCCAAACAGATATCCTTCTGGTGTGATTAGGTTCTGCAAGAGTTATTGTATACCCAGACTTCTTAGAGGTC
The DNA here is from genome assembly GCA_002007465.1 of Ailurus styani. Taxonomy (NCBI): domain Eukaryota; kingdom Metazoa; phylum Chordata; class Mammalia; order Carnivora; family Ailuridae; genus Ailurus; species Ailurus styani. Next base: position 90,992 of record LNAC01001764.1, read on the forward strand.
CTGATACATAGCTGTGGCACCAGAAAAGAGGTCAAGCCAAAGACAGCTTTATCAGCATTCCAGGAGAAAATGCAGTCCAGTGGTAAAAGCATCAATTTCAGCAGCAGACAGACCTAAATCCAGTTCTCATTCTGACATCTACTCACTGTGTAACTCTGTGCAACAGCATCTCTTGCTCTCAATTTTTCCATGTATGAAATAAAGATAATAATAGAATCCACCTCAGAAGGATGACTCTGAAGATTAATCAATATAATGCTTATAAAATGTTCAGTTCCTGGCATTCAGTACAAAATCAATATATGTTTGCTATTGTTAGAGTGTAAAGTTTTCCCTTTGGGCCAAGGAATGCCCGAATCTCTTTCCAATATTAGGTCAACAACCCCAGTACAGTTGGAGCGTTTAACCTGCTTACATTGTTGACATTCAGCCCAGAATATGGAGGCCTACTTAGAATTTCTATCCCTCAGGAGAGGCAATTAAGAATTACAAGAGGTAATATCATTAGGATACATAGAATAAAATCATTCCCTTAGGACAAGATGGAAGTTGCAAAGTCCTGATCAGTTCTCCAATCCTAGACTGAAGTTAGAGGTCCCTCGAAACTGGTCTAAAACTATTGGACATTCACTCTTTAGTGTGGTTCCCTACTTTCCACTTTGACCTCTTGGAAAAGAAGAAATCAAATAAGTATATCATACCTTTTGATTGTCCCAGACAACAGTACAGGAGTATTTGACATCACTTGTTCTTTAAAGAGGATCAAGTCTTTGCTCAAAGCACATCAGGCTTTTGAAGTGATTAGGAATCATGAGGGGTTTTAGTGCTCAGCATTGAATCAACAATAGTTTGATTTCCTGATGAAATATCTTAGCAAATTTAAAATTGTGATAAGCGGTGATGTTTTCAGGACTTTGAGTTAAAAGTTAAGAAAAATGGAATGAGCACTGGGTGTTACATGCAACTGATGAATCTCTAAATTCTACCTCTGAAACTAATAATATACTATATGCTAATTAAATTGAATTTAAATCAATTTTTTTAAATTAAGAAAGATGGGAAATTTGGGCCAAAAAAAAGTGCTACCTGGGAGAGGAACCTAGAGTGAATGGCATTGGCCACAGATAAATAAACCCCTGTGCACATTCTTTTCTTCGGTTCCATAAAAAGTGAATACAACAAGTCATTTCTCAGAAACCAAATCATTTATTTTAGTTCCTCTTTGAATTCAGTCACCCTTTATCTCATTATCTCCTGAAAAGTCATCTATAACTGATATAATTAACTTCATTGGCTCAAGATACAAATATGATATATATCTCTTTTAGTTTTCCAATTCATTTCACTAGTCAGAATGTGTCTTCATTAATATGAAGTTTAATGTTGAAGACTTGTCTTGCATAGTCTAAAGGAGATTAATGTTGAGCATATAAGTTCTTGAGGAAAATGATTTCTATTGTCCTAAAATAATGACTAAGACCCAGAGCCGAGGGCAAAAACACACGAAGGACCTTAAACTTTGAGATCAGAACCTACCAGCAGCTGGACCCAGCCACTTCCAAGCAAGGTTTACTGAGAGTCACCAGTACTGAAAGAGCTTCCCGCCAAAAGCCAAAAGAAAAAGAATATTTAGGGGCAGGAGTAGGTTGTCAGCTTTTTGGGAAAGAGCACTGTCCCTTTAGAGAAACTATTCCCTCCCTTTCTGTGCGAAGCCAAGGAAGGGAATATTCTAGAAAATTGAGAAGAGTAGGAGTTCCTGAATGAATGGTATCTTGAATTTTGGTTCTTCTTTAAATATTCAATTATCCAACAACCCTTTCAATGTGACCCTGTGCTACATAAACAGAAGAAAAGGGAATTGGAGAGAAATGAAGGGGGTAGGCTGCAGTGAAGCAGGCTGCAAGCCCACTGTTTCATGTGGTGAGAACACTAGAGTTATCTTGGGGGTTGAGCGGACACCCAAGAAAGTAGCTGAGCTTGAACCCTTTCTCTGGGTAAGTAGACCCCACCAGCAAAGGCCTATTTTTAGTGGTGGGAGGAGCTAACGGTTGTGTATAACAGGTTGAGCCAGAACTCAATCTCTCGCATTACAGAATTATGTATAAAGGGATCCCAGTGAATCTCTAAAAGACCCTCACATGCCATCATTTGAATACCAGCTCTTCTGAAGGTAGGAAAATCAGATCTGTTGGACAGAAAAGCAAGGACAACCAGTAAAGGATCCCTTGTTAATAGTATACCAAATCCAGTATATGATCTACTCCAGATACCTGTATTTATATGGTTTTCTGGCTAGGGAAGCCCTAGAAAACACCAGTGATGTGCTTCTGTTTGTTGGAGTCAGGTCACTGATCTTACCTCAGCCATCACCCTGGGTCTATGAACTCTGAATATGATTCCACCTTATAAATATGGATTGGACCTACTGGGTATCTAGCTTCCCCCAGTAACTGCTTACAAAGGTTGGTCGACATAACCCAGAAGTATGGGGGAGTTAATATCTCATGGGGCATGAACTGGCCAATGGAAGACAGGGGATGAGACTTAACTAGCTGACAAATTCTTCCTGAAACATATTGTAACTGTATACACTTCATGTTCCCCATACTATTCTCCAAAAAACACTGTAGCCATTAATCAGGGAAAGTATACACTGCAAAAAGTGGTCTGCCCAGGGGTGCCTGGGTGGCTCAGTGGGTTAAGCCTCTGCCTTCCGCTCAGGTCATGATCTCAGGGTCCTGGGATCAAGCCCCATATTGGGCTCTCTGCTTGGTGGGAAGCCTGCTTCCTCTTCTCTCTCTGCCTGCCTCTCTGCCTACTTGTGATCTCTCCGTCAAATAAATTTTAAAAATCTTTTTTAAAAAATGGTCTACCCAGACCTTGTGAGTACTGTAGTATGGGTCTGAACAGCCACATAACAGAAGGCCTGAAATGTCAACAGGAGCTTTTGGTAATACGCATGTGTGGTATAAAGTTGAATTTTGTTTTAAGTCTGTCTCACAGTGCCTCCTAGGGTTCCCGGTCCCACCTAGGTTTTTGCCTTTTTTTTTTCACCAGTCTCCTAACTGAATAATTGGGGTAGATATACATTGCCATTGGAACCTTTTAAGTTGATTCCCTGATCTGAGAAGGAGGGTTTTTATGATGGGAAAGACCATGTGAAAGCCCATAAAGCTCCCCACCTCCAGCAAAGGGAGTAAATCAGAAGCAATATAGAAGCCCAGGAAGACTACATACAACCTAGGCTCTGCAGAACCCAAATGGACTGGGGTTATAGCATAGACTAAGGTAAGCCTGACCAAGGGGAAGACCCACTTGAAGCTTCCGAACTAAATCTTTGTAATCTCTGAAAGTTAGCCTGGAGATCTAATCCGGCACAATTTTACTTCTCAATTCCCATCAATAGGGAGGATCAAAAGCAGTTGGCTTTCTTTTGCAAAAGCAGCAATATACATTTTCTCTCTTCCTTTAGGGCTCTGCTAACTCTCCTGCTCTCTGTAATTAATTGGTCTACAGGAATCTTGATATTCTTGACATTTTGAAAAACATAAAGCTGGTCCATTATATTGATGAGATCATTTTAATCGAACCTATGAGCAGGAATTGGTGAGTACGCTAACTCTTAATGAGACATAGATGTGCCAGAGGGCAGAAGAAAAACTCCACAAATATTCAGGGACATGACACATTGTTGAGGTTTTTAGTTTCCAGCAGTACCTTTATGGATTTAGGACACACCTTATCTAATAATAGACACACATCAGTCCCAGTTCTGGCCCAATCCAGAAAACAAAAGCAAACATCAATAAGTGGCCTAGACTTTCAGGTCACTGACCAACGTCATAGTATGACTACCCCTCAACTCATATCTTTGGCCTCCTGGGGTTCCTGTGATCAAATGATGAAGGAAGGAGGAAAGAACTTGGCCTCATTTGCAGATGGGCTCATGAACTGTGTTGATGCTTCCAGGAAATGGACTCCTACATTTCAGCCCCACTCAAAGGTGATCCTAAATAATAGTGGTAAAGGGAAATCATTCCTGTGGTCAGAAGTTCAATCAATATATTTGGTAGTTTATTTCATGTAGGAGTACAGATGACTATATAGGTACACACCAAACTTGTGGAAGATGGGAGGAAGTTGCAAATGGCTTGTCCAGTTATTCCAAATCCTGAAAAGTACAGTTTCTTAGATAAACCAACCAGTCACCCAATCATAGATACTAGACCCCCTCATCTTGAATTTGTCAATGGTTCCTTCTTACTAAATTCAATAGTTCTTCAGATATGAGTTTGCCTTCCCTGAGCATAGTACTTCTGCCAGTATCATTTTCAGTAATTTTTGAGAATGCCACAATTTGTTGACATGCTATACCACACAGAATTGCCTCAGGCCAAAGAAACTATTTTGTAGCAAGGGGTGTGTAACAAAGGCACATAACCATAGGATTCACTGGTCTGACTACATACTTGACAAGAAGCAGTAACTTCATGGCAGAGTGGAATGGCTTATTAAAAGTTGGGCTAATGTGTCTAGTCAGGAAAAATGCCCTACAGGGCTAAGGACAGGATCCATCATCCAGGTTATAATATATGCACTGAACCAACAGCCTGTATACTGGACTATGTTCCCACTGTCTAGAGTAAATAAGTTCAAGAAACAAATGGTGGAAATTGGATTGGTCCTTATCCCCATAATTCCCCGCGACCCACCTATAGAGTTTTTGCTTCTCTCCATGAATCTTAGGCTTTTGTCAGAGGATACAATAAGGGATCTATGGAACTGGAAGATGTCATTAAACATGGCAACTTTGGACTCCACATGCCAGCAGATCCAGAGGCAAAGAGAGAAGTCACTGTTGTCCTTAGGATAATTGATGCTGATTACTGTAAGAATTTGGGCTGCTGATACACAATAAAGACAGAGGGTCATTGGCACATCCTAGTGCTTCTGTGCCTATTACAGAGGGACAACTTTAGGAACCATGCCTAGACAGGGCAAGATAAGTAAGGGGTCAGTTTCTTCAGAAATGAAAATTTGTGTTATCCCACCAGACCAGGAAATCAGACTATTTAAATCATTATTGCAGAATAAGGGAAATGTATAATGAGTGGTGGAGAGAGGAAAGTGAGGAATATCAGTTAAAATCCCAGGACCAGTTGGGACCAGTTGGGTTTACTGATCCTCTTTTAGCCTTTTTAAGACTGAAACCCACCATCAATTTGAGGCACTGAAACTTTCCTTTCACGGAAGAATTGTGGGCATCTTGTGCTGAGGTAATGTGTGGACATCATAATAGAGTGTGTATCTAAGTGACACTAGAAATGGACTGTACTCAACTCAGTTTATGTGCCACCTGGTTCCTGTTCCTACCTTGTTTCCTGGCCAGAGTAAACCTAACAACTGCATGTGCAGTGCTGATGGTCATGGAGTTAGTTTGCTGTTGCTGTTACCACAGGTCCCAGATCTAGGAGCTCTGCATACAGTTGCAGTGAGTGAAAAGAGATCATGGGCCACAGTGAACTTATGGGGGCTCCGACCTCTAAAGTGACCACCTGGAGTAGTCAACTGATGCAACCAGATAGTGTGGGAAGTTAATGCCCATGGAGCAAGCTTGGATCAATGAGAAAAGAGCATGAAAGGGAGCTGGAGAACAAACTGTTCTCTAACTTGCCTCATATAGACAACTTTGAGGTACGGTAGTTAGCTTGACTCTTCTTGAAAACAAGCAATCAGCTGCACTCACTGTAGCCAGTTCAATTAGACACTATGTTACATTTGCTTTCCTTTCTTCTTCGTGTAATTTATCCTTTTCCCTCACTTTGCTTTCCTGTGTGTGAATTCCCAGTAAAGTCTTGGTATATAGGCTCTTACCTTCAACCCTCTTTTCTGTGCAACCTGGAAGGGTAGTTTCTGTCTCCCTCCTCTCTCTCTCAATTCTCTCAAACTGGAGGAGCCAATAAAGAAAATAGGAGTGCATGTGTGAAGACTCCATGCTTCAGCACCCCTAACAATGAAGTTAGAGATAGGCTTAGCCTGCCTTGCATGATATGGGCAGGAGTCAGAAGAATTGAGCTTTGAATGAAGTTTGCTACTGCATTTTCTCATGTACAAGACCAAATCATAAACATTGGATTGATACTGTTCCAATAATTGGACAAATCTGAAAAATCTTAAGCGTCCAACTAGATGTTAAGGGACATGTTACCACAATAGGAAATAGGATTCCACCATAGCACAATGGAATTCAGATATGGGGGGAGGGGTAATATTTATATATAATCAGACTGAGGTGCTTTGATCAAGGATCACATCCTCAGGGAGGTATTCACAGATACATTATTCTAAATCAATTACCTATACACACTGCTATAGCAATGTCCTTGTGTATCTATGATAGCTGCACTATCATACTATTATTCATCTCTAAGCCTGTATTCACTATTCAAAAAACATAGATCAAATAGTATTCTAGGCACTGGTAATCTATTGTTGGACTGAAGTAGACAGTCTCTACTTTTATTGAACTTACAGCATAATGGAAGAGATACATGTTAACCCAATAATCATGCTAACATTTCTATAGTTAAAAAATTCTCAAAAAAATGTAGGAGCATGTGGTAGAGGATTGTGACCAAAACTAGAGAATAAATGAAACCTCCTAGGGAGGCTGAGATCTTGACCTGAGAATTGAAGGAAACATGGGAGTTAACTAGAAGTTGGCTCAGGGGAAGCTACACTTTCCAAACAAAGGGGAAAGTATGTGCAAAAATCCTGTGGTGAAGGTAAGATCAAGGGGATATTTAGAAGATAAGATTGATAGGAGTTGGAGGGATAAATACAGAGGGAGAGAAAGATCAAGTGTGAGTGTTCTGTATCTGCATGGAGATAAGCCTGCTCTGGACCAGAGGACACTGCAGTGAAATGATCTGGGAGGAAAAATCATGAGTTTGGTTTAGATATATTAAGGTTTACAAAGTTTTTTCCCTTTCAGACTACAAAGCAGATTCAAATTTATTCATATATTTTAAAACAATCTTATTTATATAATTAATGTGTTTAATTCTGTGCTAAACATAGCATGGAAAAATTAAGCACAGTTGGAGACTCAAGTAGAATGTACTTAATGCCATCTTCTCAGAAAATTCAATTACTCAGGACTTAATAACCTTTTAATGTCACAAGCTCACTCCCTCTCTCTCTTCCAGAAATATTTTTTGAGCACATATATACATGTGGTATTGTTCTAGGTGCTGCGAATATAATGACAAAATGATCTGTCTTTAAGGAATTCATAGCTTTAGAAGATTTTTTTAAATAGATAATTACAATACAGTGTTATAAAGGCTTCAAAAGCAGGAACTAGAGAGTTCTATGGGAGCACATAATAAGGACCTTTAGTCCAGTTTGGAGTATGGGATTAAGAATGCTTATCAGGAGGTAGTGATATGTTGCCAAAATAAGCTAAAGGCTTATTTCACCTTCAAGGAAGGTGAAAACAGAAAAGTGCAGGTAGGTTTTAGTAACAGGAGGTATCAGTGACTCTGGCACAAAGTTCTGGCTGAATGAACAAAATGCGTTATTATGGGTTAAGATAACCTGCTTAATACCTGATTTTATAGGAGGTGGGGAGGGACTGTCAAGTATTCAAAAACATGTATCACATAAAGAACTACCTCTGCTACCTTACAAAGAGAATCACTCTAATCCTACTGGCCTGGCTACTTCACAAATAGCAATAGTTCTACTGAGTGACATTTTCTAAGGAAACATTTTTATTTTTGTCAGCCTCAGCAGTAACCTTATAATCTTTATCATTCCCAGAGACTCTGCTAATCCCCCTTTCTGAACAATTTGTCATTGCTTTATAAAAGACTCAAATTCCCAAGATAACCTTTCTGAGGAAAAAATCATTCCTGTGTTTCTTGGGAGTATCCATTCAGGAAGCATGACTTAAGTGCTTTTCATTTCTTTCTGTGGTATTGATTTTTGGCAGGCAGACTGGGAGACTTGGTTTATCTGCTCTCCATCAAGATCAGGCCACAAAGATTAAAATGTTTACCAAGCTTCCAGAAATAACGCTGATGGTTTGCATTCATCAGGGGCACTCCCTAGAGAAAGTAGTGACAAGAAAAAACAGGGGGTATCAACACTTCAAAACAGCTGCAATGTATTAGCCTGCCTTTTACAGATCTCCTGAGTCATTAGGCCCCTCATGGCACTCTGAAGCAGTATATCTGTGATGGAAAATTAACGAAGCAAAATAAAATCTCAGATGGGCCCAATTTTCATTATCCATCATGAGGAAATACAAAGACAACGGACTCCTAAGTGGCCCTCCAGTCTTATATCCCTGTGACCCATTCATTACAGTTACCAGAGCTTACTCATGAATCACAAAGTCAATCTGATGTTGCCTTGCAACATCTTTAATGGCTCCTTTAACCTACAGGATAAGCCCATAGCTCCTTGTTTGGGGTAATAACAGCAACAACGGTAAATAGTAACAACAGCTAAGTGACACACACCAAGGACTTCTATGAGTTTGTTGGATGTACTGCCTTCACAAATATTTTAAAGAACCTATAGCATACAGTTTATTAGTAATCACATTTTAGGAATCATTAGTACCCCATTTTCCAGACTAGAAGACTGAGGCACACAGGAGTTGAATAGTAGCTTCAAAGGCAGACAAGTATTAGGTGGTAAAGAGGATTTGATGCCTGAAGGTGTCTTCAACTCTAGTACCTTGAGCCAGTACAGATACTCCCATCAGTGTCCCCACCATTTTCTCCTCCCACTCCAGGAGGTGTGTTCCAACTATACCAAATCTACAACATGCTGGGTTTTCCCCTAAAAACTAATAATAAAGAAAACACAACAGCAACAAATATCATCCAAGTTTCCAGGTCTCTCATATGCTATCCTTTCTTATACAAAGGGAATTTCTTCCTTCCTCCTTATGTTCATGGAAAAATCCTAAGTATCATTCAAGCTGCAAATCCTTTGATGGTCCTTTCTTCAACTTGCCAGCATACACCCTTGTAACAAACAGCCTTGCAATATAAGGACATATATTAAACTCATTTGACAAGCAGGGTAATTGACGCTTTAAAAAGTTAACTACCCACTAAAATTAGCAAATTTGTAGTTGTGTCAAAACTTTATGCCTGGATTTCTAAAGCCAAGACCAGAATCTCTTTATTAACATATGTTGTATAATCATTCTATCAAAGGCTGAGACAGATATATTAAATCCCAGCCCCTCGTGCCTGCCATTTGATTTCTTTATGTATATCTATATAGAAATTATTTACTTTAGGGGCACCTGGGTGGCTCAGTCAGATAAGCATCTGCCTTTGGCTCAGGTCATGATCCCAGAGTCCTGTTATCGAGCCCCACTTTGGGCTACTGGCTCAGTGAGGAACCTTCTTCCTCTTCCTCTGAAGCTCCCCCTGCTTGTGCTTGCGCTCTCTCTTTCTCTCTCTCTGTCAAATAAATAAATAAAGTCTTTTTAAAAATTTTTTTAAAGAAATTGTTTACTGGGGCAGCTGGGTGGCTCAGTGGGTTAAAGCCTCTGCCTTCAGCTCAGGTCATGATCCCAGGGTCCTGGGATCAAGGTCCGCATCAGGCTCTCTGCTTAACGGGGAGCCTGCTTCCTTCTCTCCCTGCCTGACTCTCTGCCTATTTGTGATCTCTCTCTGTCAAATAAATAAATGAAATCTTTAAAAAAAAAAGAAATTGGAGGAGCGGCAAGATGGCGGAGGAGTAGGAGACCGATTATCATCAGGTCCCAGGAATTCACCCAGAGAGCTATCAAACCATTCTGAACACCTACAAATTCTACCGGAGATCGAAGAGAAGAAGAGCAGCAAGTCTAGGAACAGAAAATCGACCACTTTCTGGAAGGTAGGACGTGCGGAGAAGTGAATCTGCGGCGACGGGAAGATNTGGCGACGGGAAGATAGACCCAGGGGGAGGGGCCAGCTGCCGGCAAGGGAGCGAGCAGCGGAGCACAGACTCGGAACTG
>LNAC01001765.1:5924-51403 GCA_002007465.1 Ailurus styani
TCAGAATTTTCATCTTTGGCGTTGTATGGGCCTTTGTCTTTATTGTTTTTCTCATCAATCGAGGCTAGGATAAAGTCGGCCGATTTTTCTTTATAGGATTCTTTCCCTCAGGCAGAAAAAAGTTAAAGTTTTTACAACTAATTTCCTGCAAATAATTCAGATAAACTTGCCCTATCCTTTTAAGACCAGCACATAGTTTTTAGTGTGAGCCTTTATTTTCTTTGGGGGCAGTTTGTAGTGTAGTGGATTTGGCTTCGTGCGTCGGCTCCTGAGCTGGTTTGAATACTGCGAGAGAAGCAATTCCCCCAGCTGCAGCGGTTGGAATTAATAATTTAAAAAGATAGTTCATCTTAAACTAAATAGTAGGGTTTCGCTCTTATGGTGGAACAGGCAGACACGATAGCCTCAAAAGCTATTGATAGAGATATCGTCCCAGTTCGACTCTGGGTAAGAGCACCACTGTACTTTTTTCCAATCTACTCATATTCATCCTCCTCACTATCGTCGTCTTCGCTAGAACTGGACTCTCCAGAAGATTCATCATCCTCAGTATCCTCAAGTAAGGTATCTTCTTCTGTAGAAGCTTCAATTTTTTCTCCACTAGTAGGTTCATGTAATTCATCATCACCTACTCTTTCACCTTCTTGTTCTTGACTATCTGATTCCATCTCCAATTCTTTAAAAGATACTTCTTGGGCCCTCTTTCCAACAACCTTCAGATACTCACTGTAGTCCATAAATTCTCTCAATTTTCATTGATCGGGCCCTAAATAAACAAACCTTGGATCCAATTGTAACTCTACATAGAACGAGCCTATTCACTCCTCTAAATTTGCCTTTTTAAAATTTTTAGCTTTAGCTCAAGTTTTAGCCCATAAGTTTGCAAAATTAAAACTTAAGCCTCCAAAAGATTCTGCCGCAACTTCATGTGCAATATTCATCAATTCTTCTATGCTTAACTTCATTACCTTATTAAAGATTCTATTAACTTAATCACTTTGATATTCTATTCATTTGTCATTTAGGTTTTTTGTTAATAAAACAAAATGAGTCTCCTTTTCTCCGGTAGAGGGCAAATCTAGTTCTAGTGTCTTTATTTCTTTGGAGGCTCAATCTAAATAGCTTAAACTAGGTATTTTTCTTTTATCCTTTAAACCCATTAAAGAGGAAATTGTCTTTATCTTGACTACTTCTTCCTCTCTTTCTTTCTCTGTGCATATTTCCTGTTGAAATAACTTAAATTTTTCAAAATCTTTCAAGGATAGCCTTAAAAAAATGTGTCTGCTTTCTTGTGTATGTCCCCTAAATAGTAATAAAAGAGAATAAAGTGTTTCTGCTCCGCTAGAATCTCTTTTTAAATCTCAAAACAACTCATCTATTCTAGACAGCACGCTAATGTCTGTCATCCTTAAAAAACTTTCCAACTCTCATTCTGACGACGAAAGTGAAAAAATTGGATACAACAACCTATAAAAATCATTATTTAGAAATTTTTGTTGAAAAATTTTACCTCATTCCCGAAAAATTCCAAAAAGTACTATTTGATAAGAACATGCCGAAAGATTAGAATAGATTTCCTTCTGCATATACTCCCTAGACAATAATAGAGAGTATCTTTGATAATTAGTTTTTTCTAAAAAAATAAGTCTTCTTTCTCCTCGAAAGTTAAGTAATCTAGTCCATTTTATGATGAGGCTAGGATCGATAGAGAGGGTAAAACTGCCACAAAAGTATTTATCTCTTAATAGATAGTCCAAGCGATCAACATCTATATCGGAGGAAATTAAGCCTTCTATTCACTTACGATTACTTTCTCTTGAGAGAATTTTTGTAACTTCTTCAGGGAAAAAAGATTCTTCTTTACCATAAACCACAGATCTCTCTGCCAAGAGATTATAGAGCTTAGATTCTCTATTCAGTATTAATCTTTTCGTCATTTGTTCATGTGAAAAGCCGGGGGCTAATCATTCAAAAAAGTGAGAAAAAGGTCCATGCCCTAAATCATGCAGCAAGGAGCATGCCAAGCAGAGGTCAATCTCAAGTTGATCATTCTCGAGGGTTAAATCTCCAAGAGATAAAAAATGAGAGATAAATTTGGAAGAAAGAGCGTAGACTCCTAGCGAGTGTGATAGTCTAGTGTGAGTGGCCCCCGGAAAATTTTCATAGAGAAAACCTAGCTGTCCAATAGAAGATAACCTTTGAAACTCTACTGTATTTAAAAGAGAATACAGCCAAAAAGAATAATCTGCAAAATTAATCTCTCCGTGAATAGGGTCTTTAATAAATGGTCATCCTCCGGTAGCAGGCAGTTCTAGGTGAATTCGAGAAAAAGAAAAGGCTGAGCCCTTACTTTTCATCTTGTTAATTGCTTTCCGAGGAAAGCGTTTTAACTGCCTTAGTTAATCTTTGTGTTGTTCGCTGGGGTCCTAATAAAAAAATAATTTCATGTAAAGGCAATCCTTCTTTTTCACCTATTAAGGCTAATCTAAGAGTCTTATAAAAAATAGGAGCATCTACTCCCAATTGAGAAATTGTCTTCTTAAGTGTTAAGCGTATATCAAACTCTTCAAACCTCAAATTCTCGCTATTTTCGAATGCGTTTCTTGTTGATTCTACTATTGTTAGAGACTCTTTGAATGACTTAAGTGTTTTTTGAATTTTTTCAGTCAGGTAATTCTCATCAAAAAACTGTTTTGCCAGCTCTTCGAGAAAAACTGCAAACTTTACCCTGGATCTGAAGAGTACTGCAAAATCTTTACGTTTAGAAGGATGAATGGTAAATTCTTCATACTTTCCAGTAAAGAAAGGTAAAACAAAATTTAGGTATTGAAAAATATCTAATTTATTCAAATAGGATTGATTCATTCACTCCAATTTTTTAAAGTCAAAAGTCGATGGCGCGCTGCTCAAGCTTGTGGTATCAAAGTGTTCTATAGCCTCGCGTATATTAAAAAACTCACGCTCAGCTTCAGTCCAGCCCAAGATTAAAAGGTAGTTTAAAAGCGCTTCTGGATAAAAACCCTTAGATAAGAAATAGCTAACAAAATATTTTTCCGCTTCTGGATCCCTTTTAGAAATCTTTTTTCCCCCTTCTCCTAGGATAATTGAAAGATGGCCAAAATTAGGAATCTCTTCGTCTCAGCCAAAAGCTTCATATAGCGCTATTTGATAAGGTGTATTAGATAGGTGTTCTTCTCCTCTAAAAACATCAGAAATTTTCATTTCATAATCATCTACCGTAACTGCGAAATTATAAGTAGGCTGTCCATTGCTTCTCATTAGTACTATATCTCCCATAGAGGAGGAGGGGATAGACATTCGTCCCCTAACATAGTCTTCTCATTCATATGTTTTATCCTTATCAATTTTTAATCGGATGCAATGTGGTACATTAGCGTTTAAATTGGCTTTAATGTCTGAAATGCTGAGCTTCCTACACTTACCCGAATAAAGATAATTTCCTTCCTTATCTTTGCCCAACTCCGATGCTGAACAAAAACATCTATAGGCTTTTTTTCGTTTAAGTAATTCCTTGATCCTAGCCCTATAAATGTCTCGTCTTTGAGACTGCATATAAGGACCATACTCTCCGGGACAAGCGTAAGATTCATCGGGTATCAAACAACAGGCTTCTAAATCATCCAGTATTTCTTTAACTCTCTCTTCTTGATTTCTAGACTGGTCAGTATCTTCAATTCTTAGGATAAAGTCTCCATTATTTTGCTTAGCAAATAAGTAATTAATAAAGGCTGTTCTTAGTCCTCCAAGGTGTAAAGCTCCTGTGGGAGAAGGAGCAAATCTAGTTCTGATTTTTTTAGATGGTCCTGTCATCTAGGATATATNCACACTCTTTTTGCCAAGAAGGAATTAAGAATTACAGATCACAAGTGGGAAGGATATAGTTTATGAAAATACATCAAGCTGTTCTGCCCACACTATACTAAGTTGTTAATAATTAAGGAGTTAAGGTTGAAAAGAATACTTGTCAATAAAACTCCTAGTTATTTCCAATATAAGCTCAGGGTTGGTGATACTATTGAGATGATTTTTTTGCCGGATAAAGGAAATTTAAACAGGAAAAAGCATCTTAATTTAGCTGCAACTAGGATAAACATTGAGCAGTTTAAAAGGCAGATAGTTTTTGAAAACGAGCAAATAGTAATAGTTAATAAACTACATAACCAAATAGTTCAACCCGACCCGACAAACAATACCTTTGCCTTGGAATATTCACTACAAAGCTATTTAAAATCTGAGAATCCTTTCTGCTATAAACCCAAATTTGCCCATAGGTTGGACAGGCCAGTTTCTGGACTAATCATTGGAGCTAAGACCGCTCACGCTCATACCTTAATAAGTGAAGCTCTAAAAAATAAAAAGATACTGAAAATTTACAAGGCTTTGGTTGTTGGTGTTTGCGCCTTTAGGGAAAAACTTCTTAAAAACTGAATTAATGATACTGGTAAAAAAGTAGTAATATTTGATGAGCCTTCTCCTGGACTAAAATTAGCTGAATCTAAGGTTATTAAATTAAAAACTTTAGCTAATTTTTCCTATATAGAGGTTAATTTAATAACAGGCAGAAAGAATCAAATAAGGGCTCAACTAGCCCATATAGGAATGCCTATTTTAGGTGACAGAAAATTCTATTCAGAAAAAACTAAAGCTTATTTAAAGCAATGCGCTGAAAGTCATGTATTATCTTTTTTTAATTCCAAAAAGATTGCACTATGATCATACAAGATCATCTTTCCAGATGATTTAGTACAAGCTTTAAAGCTTCCGGCCAATCAATTTGTGCTGCCCGACTGGGAGAATGTTTGAAAAAAACTTAATAATTTTTCGAGATTAAACTAACTTTTCAAAGCTCATTGCTCTATCTTGTTTAGGTAGTCAATAAAAGTTTTTTTAGGTTCTTTAATCATTAAAAATTCACGAGTTTTCGGCTTGAAAGCATTCTTTAATTCAATGCGGGCATCTTCCCTTTCAAAGTGTCTTCGCAAACAAGCTCCTAACATTGGATGTCTAAGTGATCAACTTTTTAATTGAGGTTTACAGTGAGAAAATTGTAGATAGACTCAAATAAATGAAGCCATTATGCAACCCATTGCTGGAAAACAAAGAGGCAAACATAGCATTCTAAGTTTTTTACACTCCTGATGATAAGAAGACTGTATTGCAGATAATGCTAATAGCAGATTGACAAAAGAGTTAATAACAAGTCCATAATTTAAAAGAATAAAAATCTTTTCTCCAATATATGTTGCTTTCCTGAGTATATTAAAAAAGCCTCCTGTAATTCCTAAAACATAGTGTTTTCATACTGTAGGACTAGCAAAGAAGAAGATTTTTTCAATTAGGTGTTTGTTTTTCATATGTTGTGTCAGGTGAATTGCGCAAAAGGCTACCATTCACAAAAGAGAGCTAGCGATGGAAAGATAAAGGGTGGCTCCAAAGAGCCATCGCAGTCGAACGCGACATTTTTGGTGCTCTATTAGTTCTTCTCCCTCTCGCGAGGGAAAAGAACCTTTTAGAAAGAAACTATCGAATCAACTCTCGAATGATCTCAATATTATCCTTTAAGATCTTTGCAGATCTTTGGAATTTTTCTTTTTCTTTTTGATTTAATGGCATTTCTATTACTTTTTCAATTCCAGCTTTGCTCACAATAGAAGGTACTCCTATAACCACATCGGAACATCCATATTCGCCGGTAAGGTGAGCGCTAACAGGCAACAATTCTTTTTTATCAAATAACATTGATTGCACTATTTTTGCCAAGGCCGCACCTATACCATAGTGTGTAGCTCTTTTTCGATTAATAATTTCATAGGCTTTTTTACTTACCACTTTTTCTAACTTTTCTTCATAATCAGAACAGCAAAAAATGGTGCCAGGCAAACTATTTTCTTCACATTTATTGATAGTTAAGCCTCCCACTTTAATATTGGAGAAGGTCACAAGAGAGCTGTCCCCATGCTCTCCTATCACAAAAGCGCCATCAATCGAGTTGGTAGGAATACCTAAGCCCTTAGAAATTTCTACCCTTAATCTAGCGCTATCTAAAACAGTTCCTGAGCCTAAAACTCTATTTGACTTAAAACCTGACACTTTTTGAAAAACATAGGTTAAAACATCTACTGGATTTGAACAAATTAGAACGATTCCCTGAAATCCTGAATCTCTAACATCTTCTGCAATTTTTTTCATAATTTTTGCATTATCTTGAATCATTTCCAATCTTGTTTCACCTTCTCTCTGTGCCCGCCCTGCTGTAATGACAATAAAGTCATAATCCTTAACTTCAGAGTAACCTTTTACAACTTTTAACCTAGGTTCTGCCGAAAAATAAGGAGAGCTATCTTCTAAGTCCAATACTTGTCCCAGTGCAAACTCAGAGTTATAGTCAATCAAACCATATTCTGACGCTAAATTTTGATGAATTGCAGAATAAATAAAAGAAGATCCGACGGCCCCGCAGCCTACTACAGCTATCTTAACTGCCATATTATTATCTAGTTGCTAAATTTTGTGAATTGACACTAAAAGGCTTTCATCCTTCTATAAATTTATCAGAAATGATCTTGTTAGAGAAAGGAGATCTTTTCATCATTTGAACTACCTGCGTTAAAGACCCTGTCAATACATATATGCTTTTATCGATTTCACATCTGACACTAAAAAATTCTGGAGCATTGGCATAGGTAGATTTATTCATACTACATTTATTGGACAGATAGAGTCTTTTATTTTCGATTGGATTTTGATTGACCTCTAAAGTTTTAGAGCTTCGGAGTAGAGTTGCTGCAGCTCCACCTTCAGACCGAGCTCCCTTTGTATTTTGTGATGTTCCTAACGAATGATTTAGCGCTTTAGCCATCTTTTGTGATGATCTTTGCACTAAGTTAGTCAAAGGTTTAAAAGCTTCTTTGTTGTAAATAATTACAGGAATTGTTGCCACCGTGCAGCAGGCAGTAAAAGANACTGTTGCCGCCACGCAGCAGGCAGTAAAAGAAGAAAAAATTTTTAAAAAAGAAGTTATCCCCATCATTCTTAACTACACGATTCTAGTCTATTTTAAATTCTGTCCTAATGTTAAAACTTCCTATCAATCACTATTCTTATTTTCTTAGCTCCCTCTTTTACCCTAACAGTGTGTTTTGCTGCTTCAGAAGAATTTCTTGCACTTGTGTCTCTTGCCCTTCTTCTAGCCCTCTCTGGCTTTTTAGTCGCTTCGGGTAAGTTGTTGTCTACAATATTTACCTTGATATTTACAACTTTCTTAGGAGAAGGATTAATTTGTTTGCTCATGCTGGCTACGCCGTATTTATGATTGTGACCAGAAAGAATCGTTCAAGGTATGATGGTAATTGAAAACAGACTAATCGTAGGTCCGGTTTTTCTTAATGCATCAAAAAGCTTAGATGCAAGGGACAGCAATTTCAAAAGTCGAGACATTTTTTAGATTAAAGGGTGGCTGAGCTACTAAATTAAATAGGTTAGCTGTCTTAATAATAAATAATTTTTTACCTAAACATAAAAATAAAGTTTATCTTTAAGTCTTAAAAATCACTCCTTGATGGTAAGGTATTCAAACATTTAACCTACAGGCTCTGAAAACTCAGATCGATTTCTAGAATAACACAATTGATGCTAAAAAGGGCTTCAACCCCCTAGAAGGGGGCGAAAGGTGTTAATTTAAATGATCTTTAGCTTTCTGTTCTAAAACCTTCATCATTTCTTGATACCTGGAATCTGATGTATTGTTTTCAAAGGTTTGACTTCATCTGGTTCTATAAGTATTAGTATTTAGCTTGCCTTCAATATTTATAACCTCTAAATCTCTTGCTACCCTAACACTATTTCTAGCATCATACACCTTTAAATAGTTTTGATTTTTTTCGTCCCTAGAAAAAGCTGCATGCCATCCTTCCTGATTAGAAGATCAGCGAAGCTTGCCGGTGAGAGTTCCATATCTATGCAGTTTTCGATCTAGGAAAAATCTATACTGAGTTTCTTGATCAGCAGACGAGCTTTTACAGGTAAGAATATCAGCTATTCCATTTTCAGGCAATTTTCACTCTGAGTTGGTACATTCGCTATTTAAGGTCCATTTTTGCAAATCAGTGCTATTGTGTACAACGATAGCTTCTTCCTCTTCTAAGTCGGTTGTTTCCGCTGTTCCTTCCGACGAAGTGGAGGGCGTAGAAACTAAATTTNTCGGTTGTTTCCACTGTTCCTTCTGGCGAAGTGGAGGACGTAGAAACTAAATTTGTATCAATTAAAGAAGGTTTTGTGGCTTCAGGAATTGTCAACTTCTGTTGCACTGTTCCGGTTGTTTCATTAGATGTGTTCATAACTGGGATTTGTGCTTCCTGTTTTGCCCCCCCCTGTGTTTTGGGTAAAACAATTTGATAGGTGGCTAGAGAGCCTGAAGNTTTGCCCCCCCCTGCGTTTTGGGTAAAACAATTTGATAGGTGGCTAGAGAGCCTGAAGCTACGCCTGCAGTAGCCAAAAACTTACCACAAAACGGCAAAACTTTGCTTAAAATCACCTACTTAGTCCTTAATATAAATGCATCTCCAATTTCCAAACTTAGGCTCTTGTCCCATTAGCAAAGACTTTCACTTCATTTTAGAAAATCATGTCGTTTCCTGGGAATTATATCCCATGTTATTGCAAATTTCCTTCCCAGACTTGTCTCCTACGAAACCTACATACTGTGGTTTTAAGGTTTTAATACTCTTAAACATTTTCTGAGCTGATTCCAAGTATGATTTTTTCTGATCGGCAGAATCTAAGTTTTGAGAGACATCTATGCTCGAAATGACAAGTCACTTATCTTTGTTGTTTTCAACCAATGTTTTAATTTTCTTTTCATCTGAATCGTTTCTAACAACAGATTCAATGCCTAAGCCAGCCCCAACTCCTGCTCCCAAAGAGCCTACTAATAAGGCTGCTATTTTTAGGTAAGAAAGCATTTTTAAGCTACTTCAACTTCTCCTAGTTTAAATCCTTTAGTAAAGTGTTTTTGCTGGGATATTTCGTCACAAGTTTCTTGCAACTTTTGCGTAGAATCGTCTCAGCAGAAGTTATTTGCTTGAAGATTCTGCAAGTTCGCTAATTTTCTAATCTCTGACTCCTTGGTTAAGGTTAAGAGTATTATCTTGTCTAATTTCCCTACAACTCCTGTGGAGCCTAAAGGGGAGGAAACCCCCGAAAACTGCCTTTGCAGGTGCTGTTGTTTCTTTACAATCTCTGAATTTAACTCAACATTTTTCCCTGTGGTTAGATTAAACAATTTTTGGGTTCCTCAAACATTGAAATAATTGTTATTACTTGAAGATGGGGTATAGTATATCCCCGGCTTTATTGAATCAAACTCGGCTAAGGAAGGATCTGGAATTTTATCACTAGGGGAAAAGCTTAAATTCTCTAAGGTTAAACATTCATTTCTTTCAAACTCTGAACCAAACTCAAGTCTTTCTAGGGGAGTTTTTAACATACCACAGGTAGAAATTAAAGCAATATTCTTAAATTCTGGTAATTCTGAATCTTTTAAAATCCCCCGAACTTTATTGCTAATAGGAAGGGGTGAAGTTTTTTTAAAAAGTGGAACTAAACCTATAGTGCTTCCTATTCCAACGGATGCTGTAGAGAGGGCGAAAAACCCTTTAAGAACTGTAGATTTACTTAAAAGCATAAAATCGCCTTAAATGAAAAAATTAAATTTTAGTACTTATTTCAATACAAAACAATAGTTGATAACTTTCTAGTACGTGAATATGCCGGCTCATTTATACCTTTGAGATAGCTTATCACAAACTAAAAAATACCTTCCAGTAAGTGGTGAGATAACGATATACCTTTGTGGCCCGACCCTTTATAACCAACTTCACTTAGGTAATCTTAGACCCATAATAATTTTTGATTTTTTAATTAGATACCTAAAAAGTCAAAAGATCCCTTATAAATTTATTCAGAATCTAACAGATATAGATGAGAAAATACTTCACAAAGCTTTTTTGGCTAAAAAACCAATAACCTCTGTGGTTTCTGAATACTATAAANAACCTTTATTCAAATACTTCAAAACTTAAATATCATTTTTCCCCATAATATGCCTACAGTCAGCGAACACATTGAGGAAGTTCAATCTATTATAAAGGTTTTGCTTTCAGAAAATAAAGCAACTTGAGATAAAGCCTCCAACACAGTTAAATTTCTGCAGCCTCCAACCAAGAAGGAATTAAGTTACTTTCGCCCCAATGAGGGGGAAAAAGTCCTTGAGGAAGCTAATTTTGCACTTTGAAAAGAAAATAAAATTTCTCCTTTTAGTTATCCTTCGCCTTGATTCAGCGGTATTCCTGGATGACATATTGAATGTTTGGCGATGATCCAAAAACATCTTTCCTTGCCAATTACCATTCATGGAGGAGGAACAGACTTAAAGTTCCCCCACCATGAAAATGAAAATCTAATTTGTAGAGCTCTTTTCCAGAAAGAGCTTGCAGAAATCTGAATGCATATAGGGCAAGTATTGAATGAGGAGGGAAAATTATCTAAATCCTCCAACTTGCAATACTCTATTCTTGAATGCGCTCAAGACTATTCTTGAGATTTTTTAAGATTCTTTTTCATGAAAAAAAGCTACCAAAAACCTATAACAATTACAAAAGATGAATTGAATCGGTCTTGATTAGAGTGAAGATCTTTTATAAGTTCGTTATTGTACGCTGAAGCTCTGTTAAGTTACACAGGATTCATAGATGCTAGCCGCGAAAGCTCTGAACCAGATAAAGAATTTATTAACAATCTAGAAGCTGACCTGAACCTCCCTGCGGTGCTATCTTGACTAGAATTGCAAAAACAATCTCTTTTAACCGCTATAAAGGAACGAAAGCTGGAAAGTATCTCACTACATAAAAATACACTAAGTTTTCATCTACAATGATTAGGCTTCTCTTCGTATAAGTTGACAGTTAGGGAAAAAGAAAAAACTCATGAATGATTATCTTTAATAGATGCTCAAAACTTTGAAAAAGCAGATAAGTTAAGAGAAAGCCTTATGAAAGAGGGTATTTTGCCTTAGTGGATTTTGAATCCAAGCTTTTTCTAAATGGTAGGAAAAGTGTGTTAGAAATAATACAGAATCAAGCTCTACGCACATTAATACTTAATGTTTTCCTTTCTTCTTCACAGAGACTTCTCATCTCTGAGTGTGAGTTGTGAAAAGTGCCTTACATCATCAAAAGTAAGGCTTGATTGGCTACCATGCAGAAAGAATTAAAAACCAAATATAGTGATGTCTTTGCCTTTTTAAAGTCAAAAAAACAGATAAACTTTTCTGACTTGATAGAAAAGTTATCTCATTCCAATGCTCCGGAGCTAATTGTGATGATAGACAAGTTACATGATCCTTATAATTTTGGGGCCATTATTCGCACCTGCGTTGCCGCAGGGGTGAACTACTTAATCTACTCTCCCTCTAACAATGTAAAACTCAATAGTTCCGTTTTAAAAACTTCGCAAGGATACGCTTTACAGATCCATTTGGTCTCAGTTCCCAACCTTTCGAATGCTTTAGAAAGATTGAAAAAAATCAACTTTTGAAGCTATGCGGCTTCCCTAAGCACTAATTCCAAAGACTATTTTTCAGTGAATTTTTCTCCAAGAAGTGTATTAATCCTTGGAAATGAAGGGAATGGCATCTCTAAAAAACTAGAGTCCTTGGTAGATTGAAAGGTGACGATCCCTTTAAAAAATAAGGTAGACTCGCTAAACGTCTCTGTTGCTGGAGGGATTCTCATATATGAGTGAATTAAGCAAAGCCAGTAGTTAAAAAGGTAATTATCCTTGACCTCAATGTTGAGAGAGCCTATTTAACTCTGAAGCTAAAAGATTTATGTGCCTATACTTATTAACATTCGCGCTATCATTTTTTTGATAATCCTGTAAGCCAAATTTTCCCCTTCCTTCAATTCAGCCTTTAATAAATAAGGCAAGATAATCTGTAGTCTCCCCTGTAATGGGGAGATTATGATGTGCCTTGTTACTTCCGCTGCTCCAATCTCCATAAATATCTCTTAAATTTCAATAATTAAAGTTTGTTCCTTGTTTTCATGAAGGCTTGTTTGAATAAACATATCATGCCATTAAAGAAAGTAGGAAATTATTGCTTCATGTGGATTTTGAGATATATGGGCATGACTGGCCTGGTCATGAACAAAAATTCATATTATTGCCTGTGATATTTTTTGTAAAAAGCATTAGTCTATAGTCTTGATTCCTATGTTGTTTTTTTAATAAATATACCTCTGGAAGCGCTATTGTTGGCGAAAAAGAACGATCTTCGCTATATCAACTTTCCTTAAATGTAGACACTAATGTTTTATCTGTGAGTTCTGCCGCCTCATTGTCCGGCCGCGATCAATCTTTTAACCATTTTCTCAACACGCCTTGCGGAGAGTGTACTAAAAACAATCGAGAATGCGTATTTGGTTGCAACAATCTATCCTTTCATTCACCTTTAATTCGCGGTAAATCCGGACTAATAATATCGGTCTCAACTTGTTTTTGAGCATCAATCAATTTTTGTGCCTCTAAAAATCCGTCCTTATTGGATAATTTTTCTCTTTTCACTTCAATTCAACTATCTGGTATCAATCCTTGATAATTTCTAGGAAACTCTACCGCAATGAAAGATCAATTATGGTTGAAAAAAGGCATTTGAAAATTACTAAACCAACTTTTTCCATTGTCCGGATTTTTAAAAAATTCTTCTCAAGCATCTATTATGGATTTGTTGTTACCTTTATCTCAACCGAAGGGTAATGGGCTACGAAAATCTTGAAAGCGATCGGATCCTCAAATCTTTTTAAACATAGAGTAGGTCAAAAGATCATAACTTTTGACCGACACAGCTTTATATAGATTTGTATTTGTATTTATATTGCTTGAAGCATTATCTCCTATTTCGTAAGAAGGTTGTATTTGATTATGAGATTCTCCTGATAATTGTGCTAAATGTACAGGTAGTGAATATGTTCTTGCTCTAGCCATTTCTCTCTTTTGAACGCCCCCCCCCAGTTTCTAGATGAATTGATGCCAAAATTAAAGGGGTCAGGGTTCCGGCGCACAAACCCATAAAAGGAAGATTAATTCTTCGAAAAACAGGCAACATTAATTATTAAATGGTTAAATTTTTATCTTTTCCTTGTGTTAGGTAGAAAGAATCTAGTAGTAAAGGCAAAAAATACAACGATAAACCAGCTCCCTCAACTGAGGAGTAAAAATAAGGAGAATTAAGGAATTGTGCCAAAACATCTGGATAGTAAATTCCTCTTGTTATGAAGTATTGATTGGCTGTATTCTTTCCATAGGGTTGTTTAGTAAAGGCTTGCGTTATATTATTCTCCCATTGTCTTGTAATAAGGTAAAACTTGAAGATATTTCAAATAAAGTCCTTTCCAAAGTACCAAGAGCCATAAAACTGAAATTTATTCTTCTCGTAGTAACTAAAGCTATCTTGGTCATTCGCTGTTTTAAACATAATATACAAAGAATATGTATTCTCCTTGTATTTTTTAGTCAACTTATTTACAAAAGCTGCTTTATCTCTTAATTTTTCATTCTTATGTATTTCTAAAAGAAAGGGGTGATATGTTTGTTCGTTAGTTGCTAACTGATCTGTAGTTTCTCACGAAGATAGTCACTCTCTGAGGAGCTTTTGGGGAGATCTTACTAAGTATAACTGTTCATCTTCTCGGGGAGGCTGAACCTGAGCATATGATGCAGCTCACTTGATAGCTCCTGGTGTTAAGTGAGCATCAGTTAATTCGCCTTCTACTATTCAAGCTCCATCTTTTCAGTTCAACTTAATTCAATTGTTTGAATTTTTAGGATAGTATTCCTTGGGAAATGAAACGATCATAAAAGGAAATCCTTTGTGAATAAAAGGCAACTTCAGTTGTTGAAAAGCATAGTCAAATCATGATTGAGTAGGATCTCTGCGATTCAAATCTTCCTGAAACAAGCTTTCTCATGCATCTAAAATTGAGACTCCTTCGAGATGGGTGCCCTTTTGGCTGGCGCTATCTGAACTCAACTTGGACAAAATTTTCATTTTTGTTTGCCCATTATCTTCGTTGAGCCCTAACAGCTTCTTATGCTTATTTCAATAATTATTTTTGCGGTTGAAGCTAGACCCGTAGTAGTATTTGTTATGAAGCAAACCCTTAGAAATTGAGCTTGACAAACTTTCATCGATAGAAAGAAGCTCTTGATCTCGGGATAAACCATAGTACTTAATTCACTCCCGATAAGGGAGTGGATTTTCTAAAGATAAATTATCGCTAACTTGAGTAATACCCAAGCTAGGTTTAACCAAAATATTTTTGGGGTTTTGCTGTGAAGTGTGGAATATCGGGCCAGTATCTGCAAGAGGCGCAGTTTGTCCAAACGCTTTCTGAACCAATACTGTATTTTCTAAATCAATCTTTTTATCTAATGGAATGAGAGCTGTTGCTTGGTGCGAAGGCAAAGTTTTTTCTAATAAAGGCTCTTGAGAGACTTGATTGCTCTTTCCTAGGCTCGTTTTTACATGACTACGACGGCCCCCCCCGAACAAAAAAGCTGAAGTGGAAAGTGGAATTAAGGTAATTCCAGAAAATCCCATAAACAGAGAGCTAATTTTTCAGGTTGGAAACATAAATGATTACTGAATCATTAGATAGAGTAAAGTAACGTAGTTAAACTAACTCTTTTGAAGCTTGTATGAAAACTGAAAAGAAACCTAAAAGGTGATTGCGGTTAAAAACATTTATTTTTTAATCATGCCCCAATTTGGCGTATAATAGGATTTTCCAACTCACTTAATACGTTCTATTCTAGAGTATTCTTTAACTCCATATTTATGCTCAAATCAAGGATAGTAAGTTCATCAATAAGAATATCCTTCCCGCCCTTTTCCAGTGAATCAAGCTTTAATTCATAAGGGCATATTCTCTACATAATCAGGATCTTGAAACATTTGCAGCTTATAGTTACTCATATTGAAATTTCTATAAATATCCAATAAGTTTCATTCCACCTCAACCGTCTTAATGCTTTTTCCCAGCTCTGCTTTCTTCAATTCTTCTCGCACTCATGTATTGTCTCTGCTCTTGTGTCTACCTTCTTTATAGGCTATATCACTCATTAGTCCTGGCTTATAAGAATATCAGTATCAAGACATCAAACTTAAAAGAAAATTCCTGTGCCAGTGTATATTTGGGCCTCACACAGGGGTTTTATTTGAATAATCTGACGCTCCATAGATATAAATTGGTTGTTCATTTGTGTAAAGATCATATGCTGAAATTGGTTTGTTAAAGAGTCACATTCTATAGGCCTTGCCTTGATGCCATCTTCTCAAAATATTTATGACAAGCTTTTCCTTGAACAGTGGAAACCCTGAAGGACGAAGCTGCTCTGTTTCATAGTATTGAATCTCAAAAGGAAGATACTTGGTCTGCTCTGCAGGTAAATTGGTTTGTAAGTCCGCTCCTTGAGACCAATCTTTTAATCAATGATGCAGGAGACCTTTCGGCTGATCGACTGCAAACAATAAAGTATCTTTACTGCCGGGATAAGGATCATATCGCTCACTAAACTGCGATTTCTCCTCAGTTTCTGTTTTTAATTTCATTCAAGCATCGATCAAGGCTAGACTTTCTTGATAAGCATTTTCTTCTCCTTGGTAAGTATCTTCTTTTTGCTCAGCGTCAAAAGGTGTTATGGTTTCAATTCATCGATCTTCTTTATTTTGTAACTTTCAACCTGCAGGTGCCTTTGTATCTTTAGGGAACTCCACCAAAACCAAGGGTAAGTTTTGACTATAAAAGGGTAGTTTGTGACTATTAAAAAATCCTAGATCTTTTCCATCTTTGGTTGTAGAACTAAAAAACTTTTCCCAAGCATCAATAATAGAAGGAGGAATATTTCTTTTGTAATTCTCCCTGTATCATTCATAGTCTAGATAAGACTCTTTCTCTAAATCTTCTCTTCTAAAGCCCATAATCCCCCAAGTTTTGGCAAACTCAAGATAATCCATTGGAATATGCATCCTTTCATCCACACTAATTGTTGAATCATCAACGCTCGAATCTTGGTTAACGGTGGAAGTGACGTATTCTTCAACCAGGTAATCATCTTTTTGTGGCGAGTGATTTTTAGTGGTTGGAATTTCCTGTGCCGCTAAATTGGTCTTGACAGTGCTGTCATTTGCTGATGGAATACTTGTTTTATTCTGGTCAGGTGCAGCATTATTCTCTATTGCTGCCGTGTCTGATAGCTCTCTTGTCACAATTGGGGTGAAGGGCGAGTTCAAGGAAATCTCTATATTTGGTGGAACTTGCTTTTGCCTGCTATAGGGATACAGCCAAGGGCTAACTGCTACTAACCCAAAACCAGAAGAGACAACTAATGGTTTTCAAAAGTGAGTGAAAAGAGGCATTTTAGGTTAACCTAATAAACGGCAGGACAATTCATATTCTGGCAAAAAGCTCCAGAGTGGAGCTTCTCTTTTTAGTGAGAAAGTTGNCGGCAGGACAATTCATATGCTGGCAAAAAGCTCCAGAGTGGAGCTTCTCTTTTTAGTGAGAAAGTTGAGAGAGGTTTAAACTGTAAGATTTACCCATCGTCGCAGAGAGGTAAATTTTTTTAATGAATTGTGATTTTACAGAAGATGGTTTTTTGCTTCTAAGGAGTTTAAGAATGTAGTTAAAGTTATCCATTAGCTGTTCTATTGTAAAGGAGGTTTGTCCAATAGATAGTTGCACATTCCCCCCACTATCATTTTGAAAGGTTTTCTGCCCTCTTTTAAAGATAGAAACAGCCTCTCGTGTATTCTTGGCTACAGTACCATTCTTGGGAGAGGGCAATAGACCTTTAGGTCCTAAAATTTTTCCTAACTTCAAAAGTTTCGGCATGAATTGATGGGAAGAAATTATTAAATCAAAATCCATCCACCCTTGTTGAATCTTTATGATTGTTTCTTCATTCCCCAATAAATCAATACCTGCGGCCTGCGCTTCTTCTGCACCTAAAGATTCATCAAAAACCAATATTTTTAACGGTTTTTTTATGACTGGGTGGGGAAGAAGATACTGCTCTTTAACATTTTGATCATTTTTTTTCGCTTGAATTGACAAGAGAAAAGAAACATCTATGCTTTCCACAAAGGTTGATCTTTTGTTATCAATAATGGTTTGCAGGGCTTCTCGCAGCTGCATCTTTTAAGCCTTATCCTCTTGAATTATTTTTATTCCCATTTGTTTAGCAGTTCCCATAATCATGGAAATCATACTCTCTAACCTATCGGTATTTGAGTCTTGTAACTTATACTGGGCGATTTCTACTACCTTAGAGTAAGGCAAGCTGGCCGCAACATCAGTCTTAGCGTTGGCTGCTCCCTTTTCTATAGAGGCGGCTTTTTTTAAGAGTACAGATGCAGGAGAACTTTTTAATTGAAATTTAAATGCCTTTGAAGGCAAAATTTCGATCACAACAGGAACTCTTTCTCCCTGTCTGTTGGAGGTTTTCTCATTAAATTCTTTGGAGAACTGTACCATATTAATTCCTAGGCTAGCTAGCGCTGGGCCTGGCTTTGCCTGTCCGCCAATTAATTCAATCTTAGCTATCCTATTTGTGGTTTTAAAAAACATAACTAACTTATTTTTGTACTAGCAGTTAAAGTGACTACTCGCACCTTTTTTTTAGTTCCTTTGAAGCTGTAATATCTAACTATTCCATTGATCCTAGAGTAAAGAGTGTGATCCCTACCAACCCCAACATTCTCGCCGGGGTGTACTCTAAAGCCTCTCTGTCTGTAAATAATCTGTCCAGCTCTAGCCAATTGACCATCACTTAACTTAGCTCCTAGGTATTTAGGGGCTGAATCCCTTCCATTCTTGGTGGAGCCAACTCCTTTTTTGGATGCCATTATCTAGTTGGTTGTTGCCTTAGACTTGCTAGCGGTATGCTCTTGAATCATTAATTGATAGTCTTCTGGTGAGTGCTCCTTTAAATAATTGAGAAATTTTCTTCTTTTTGAAAGCAATTTAGTCAAAGAAAGTTTACTATAAAAATCTTTTTTATTCTTCTTAAGATGAAACTGTAATTTCTGTATTCTTTTTCAAATTTCTCTTAACTGGAATACATACTCTCCGCAACTTAAGGTCTTTACTCCTTCTGACAACTCTTAACTAAATCTACTCTTCTCTTTAAATATACTATCTGTCTTATTTTTTCCAAAAGAAATTATGGACACCTTAGTCTCCAATTCCTCTTCTAGAAAATAAACAAACTCTTGAAACTCTTGAGAAAAATCAGAAAACTGCTTAACCTTGGAATAGTCTTCGTTTCAAGCAGCAAACTCTCTATACACCGGAGAAAGGGAATCGGCATTTCAGGAACTAGGGGAGATATAAGTATCTATTATCTTTCCATCAGTAGAGGTGTATCCTGTGCAAACTTTAAAGCTTTTTAATCCATTAAAAACATCTACCATAGTCAAAGCCAACTCCGTAATTCCTCCTATTCTAATGGAATATCTTAGGGCATTTAAATCCAATCACCCAATTCTTCTGGCCCTTAAGGTATTAGAGCCATATTCATGCCCTCTTTCTCTAATAGTTTCTTCTAAAAGTTTTTCAGATGCGCTCAATTCTGTAATCAATGGACCTTCGCCTACTCTAGTAGTGTAAATTTTTGCTACACCTATTAGAGAATCTACTGACCCTGGAGAAATATACCCTCCGTGAAAGATAGAGCTAACAATGTTTGAAGAAGTAACAAAGGGATAGGTGCCTAAATCAATATCCAAAAGCAATCCTTGACTTCCCTCTAAGAGGAGAGACTTTTTTTGGTGTATTTGTTCATGAATAAACGAATAGTAATCAATAAGGTAAGGTTTCAGTTCTTTTATTACTCCACAATATCTCTCCACTAGCTCTTCCTCTTTAAATATTTGAAAGCCGTAGGTTTTAAAGATAGGATTTTTGAGTTTTAGATTCGTAGCTATTCTCTCTTGCGCCTGTGCTTTATTCAGTAAATCTATAAATTTAAGACCTATTCTGGCACTCTTATCTGCATAAGCTGGTCCTATGCCCCTTAAGGTGCTACCTATCTTAGAGTTGCCTCTTAACTGCTCACATAGTTTATCTCACTCTAGGTGAAAGTCACAAATTACATTAGCTTGGAAAGAGATAAAAAGCTTTCCTTTTAAGCTTTGACCAGTCATTTCCTCTATCCTTGCTATCTCTTCAAGTAATAAAAAAGGATTGACAACTGTTCCGGGCGCAATGATAGCTGAGGTATTAAATATTCCTGAAGGGATACTTCTTAATACACACTTTTTACCTTGGTGATAAATCGTATGTCCTGCATTGTCGCCTCCTTGGTACCTTACCACATAGTCAAAGGAGGAAGAAATTAAATCCACTAACTTACCCTTTCCTTCATCCCCAAACTGAAGTCCTATTAAGCCAACAATTTTTGTAGAAGACATCGCTTACTGAGGAGACGACCTTTTACTTCCTAGTCCTCCCCCTTCTCCCAATAGGAGAAGAGGTAAAGAGACTAAAAAACTAAATAATCTATTCTATTATCTGTGTAACAGTACCAGCTCCAATAGTTTTTCCTCCTTCTCTAATTGAAAACTTAAATCCTTGTTCAATTGCTACAGAGCTAATTAAGGATACATTTATAGGAGAGTGATCTCCTGGCATTATCATCTCCACTCCCTCTGGAAGAGTGATTTCTCCGGTAACATCAGTAGTTCTAAAGTAGAATTGAGGCTTATATCCTGCTCCAAAAGCCGTATGTCTTCCCCCTTCTTCTTTCTTCAAAGCATAAACCTCTGCTTGAAACTTGGAGTGAGGCGTAATTGATTTAGGCTTAGATAATNTGCTTGAAACTTAGAGTGAGGCGTAATTGATTTAGGCTTAGATAATACTTGTCCTCTAGTTACCTCATTTTTCTCAATACCCCTCAACAAAATTCCAGCATTATCTCCAGGCAAAACCTCTTCAAGGGGCTTTCTAAACATTTCTATTCCCGTAACCACAGCCTTGGCTGTATCCCCGAAGCCTACAATCTCAACTTCTTCTCCAACCTTTAGCTTTCCTCTCTCACAACGTCCTGTTACAACAGTTCCTCTCCCAGTAATAGTTAAAACATCTTCAATAGATAGCAAAAAGGGTTTATCAATCTCTCTTACTGGTACAGGAATATAGCTGTCTAAACAATCGAGCAGTTCTTGAATCTTCTTTTCAAAGTTAGCATCTCCTTCTAAAGCTTTCAAAGCAGACCCTCTAATTACCGGAGTGTTGTCGCCATCAAAATCATAGGAAGAAAGTAACTCTTTAATTTCCATTTCTACGAGATCAAGCATTTCTGGATCAGTTACTGTGTCACACTTGTTTAAAAACACAACAATTTTTTGTACTCCCACTTGTTTTGCCAGCAAAATATGTTCTCTAGTTTGAGGCATGGGTCCATCGGTGGCTGAGACTACTAAGATAGCACCATCAACTTGAGCAGCGCCAATAATCATGTTTTTAATGTAGTCCGAGTGTCCGGGACAGTCTACGTGAGCATAGTGTCTGGATGCTGTTTCGTACTCTACGTGAGTGGTGTTAATGGTAATTCCTCTTTCTCTTTCCTCGGGGGCTCTGTCAATGGATGCATAGTCCCTAGCTTCACCTAAGCCTAATTTAGAACAATAGGTACATATTGCTGCCGTTAAAGTAGTTTTTCCATGGTCTATGTGTCCAATAGTACCTACATTTATGTGCTCTTTGTCTCTACTGAACTTAACCTTAGACATACCTAACTATCGAATTCGTTCCATTTTCAAGCTACTCTTTTTATTCTAAATGATTCTCTTAAAGATAAATTCCTATCCATATATTCTTTGAATCCCTTCCATCCATTTTTGATACCTTAATGAGGTTCTTGCCTCAGCAGATTCTACCGGATGAACTACTCCTGACGACAACTGAAAGTTAACCTCTTTTAAGGAAAGAAGCCCTGCTCCTAAACCACTAAGGCTTGACTCGGATAAAACACTTAAAGACCTATTCAAAAACGTCGCCTGTGTCTTGGTAAATAAACTGTTGTTAGCTAGCCCTCCCCCTACTGTGATTATCTCTCCTGGCGGAAGCTCTAAGAGTTCTATTCCCCTTCTGACTGAATAAGCCAAGCCTTCTAAGGCTGCAAAGGTAATTTCCTTAGATTCTGTCTCCAAGTGCATCTCAAAAAGCCCTACCGAGTAAACTTTAGGGTCTGACATAAATCATCGTTTTGTGAAAAAGGGGAAAAAAATTGGTTTATCGTCTAATTCTAAAAAAGATGATATTTCCTCTTCAAGAAGATCATCTAAGCGATTAAAAAGTTTTTCTCCCAATATATGTGCAGATTGAAAAGAATTGGAAAGGCTAACCTCAAGCGCAAACCTAGGATTCTCATCCTTATTTTTTCATGCTAAGGTTATAAAAACATGGCGGGAAAATAGGTTATTTTTAATCAATTTGCTTCACTGCTCATTTTCTGGGAGTAAGTGCATCAAGAAAATGCCTGTACCGTAAACCAAAGAAGAGGAAGAGTTGTTTAATCGAGAAGCTGCATATAAGGCTCCTTGTTGGTCTCCAATTACACCTTTAATAGTTAAGGTCTCGTCATTTATCTTCGCCGTTCCGACTATCTCATTATTAGCTATTAACTTAGGAAGGTGTGCAAAGGGAAGCTGAAAGATTTCAAATAATTCTGGATCTCATTCTAGGCTTTCGAGATTCAACAGCCCTGTTCTAGAAGCTGAAACGTAATCGGAGACAAAATACAAACCATAGGAAAATTTGTATATTAACCAACTTTCAAGTGTGCCTCAAAGGTATTGATCTTTTAATTCTGAAGAAAGTCCATCGATAAGGTATTTAATTTTGGGGGCGGAGAAATAAGAAGAGACTCATAATCCAGTTGTATCCCTGATCTTATTCCGTTGGGCTAAAGAAAGTTCATCAATTAAGCTATCAGTTCTCGTATCTTGCCATGAAATGATAGGACTTAAAGCTTTTCCAGTTTGAGCATTTCAGACCAACACACTTTCTCTTTGGGTCGTAATAGACAAAAAGGTGGGTTTATCTTGAGCTTGAATCGAGTTTAAGAACAGTTCTAATTTGCTTTTAATTTGGCTTCAAAGGGCTTCTCCCTCTATTTCTACCTCTCCCTTCTCTTTTTGTAAAGTATCAAAATAATATTCTGCGCTGCTAAGGAGGCCTCGAGTAGAAGAAATTAATAAAAACTTAAGGCAGCTGGAACCTAAATCTAGTGAAAGAGTTATTTCTTCCATTCTTTCCATTGGAGATTAAACCAGCTCTCCCTTTGGGGGAGAGCTAAAAAGCCTAGTCTCTAATCTTGAATTTCTTTCTTTTCGTCTTCTGAAATACTCATTTTGTTAAACATGCCTAACTCAGGAAATCAATCCTGAACTTTCTTCTTAATCTTTTTAAACACACCTAAAACGAGACTAACAGGATTTTTCTTTTTTGATGTTTTTTTAGAAGGTGAAACTTCTCTCTCGCCTGAACCTGCTAAGGGCTCAACCGCAAAATCATCCTCTTGTTCGTGAACTCCCTCTATCTGCTCCTCTCTAGCCTCCAAAAGCCTTCAATCCAACTCCAAAAAATCTAGATTTTAAATTACCAAATAGTTATTTTAATACACAAATAATGGTAAAGTTCCCTAATTTATTTAAAATCGTCTGGCTTAAAAAGTTGATTATCAGAATATGCTTCTTCCGCTGTGGCAGAACCGCTTGGCCCAACTTTACCTTTTCGAAGATCCTCAAGAGCCTGGGCTTGAGTATCCTTGAAGTCAGAAAATAGCTCCTCCTCTCCATCGACACTATCCATAGACTTATGTCACTCCTCAATCCTTGACTTCTTTTCTGTATTCACCTTGGACTCTTGCATCAGCTTTCTTGTAATTTCTAGAGCCCTTTTCTCTTCTGGGGTTAACTCTAATCTGTAGGCTGGATTGACTTCATCCTCCAACTCTTCTTTTAACCTAATACCTTTAGCTGACTGACTTTCTGGATTATCTTCCCTAACAGACTTAACAAATTCTTTAGCCCTACTTACAACCTCTTGTACCTGTTCAGCGCTTGAAAGGGTTGTGCCTGCAGCATTCATGTGTCCTCCCCCTCCAAACTCTTGAGCTATTATCCTAACATCCAAATTACCTACAGATCTAAAGCTAACCCTGATGGTTCCATTAGGATCCTCAAAAAACAGTATCCACATAATATTATCTTCAATATGTCCTAAGCAGCTGACCTGGTTAGTGCTGAAGCTATAAGGTGCATACTTGGAAGCCAATTCTTTCCTCAAGAAATACCATACAAACCCATCCTCCTGCACATAGTTAGAGAGAATTTGACTTCTTAATTGCAACTCCTCTTTAGTTACTCGTTTTAGGTTATTAACAATGAATTCTCTATCAGCTCCGGCTCTCAAAGCTTTAGCAGCTAAAACAAAGGTTCGAGGAGATACCTCACTATTTGAAAAAGATCCACTATCAGTGATAATTCCTAGTAAAAAATAAGTAGCTGCCTTGCAGTTAACTTCTCACTGATAGTAATCGCATATTTGCACCAATTGAGCGCAGCATGCCGCATAGCTTCCATCAACTCAAGCTAAATCTGTATAGTAATCCATCTCCCCATCGTGATGGTCAACTCTCACTACAGCCCCTCATTTTTTAACTCCTAATTGCTTAAAGTATTCATTAAATTTTTGCACTCTAGCGCCGACCCCTGCATCCACAATCAAGGCCATAGCCTTAGAAAAATCAAAGTCAACAGGTAATTCATTAAACTCCGTATGCAATCAAGGAAGTGATCCTTGACTGTCCCCAACAACATAAACAGTCTTTGAGTTAAACTGGGTTTGGATCACCTCTTTANTCTTTAAGGCCAAATGCGGCTCCCAAGCAGTCCCCATCGGGGTGTTCATGAATAAAAATAACTATATTGTTATAGTTTCTTAAATATCTTTGAAAATTTTTCAAGAAAACATCTCTTTCTTTAACTTTCGTAGGGACTAAATTTTCCACGCTCTTTTTCTTAAAAAACAAATTAACCAAAAGCTACACTAAAAGTCCAGTTAATCTGATTTTATCTAAGAAACGAATTTTACAAGCGTCTAGATAAGGTAATTCGTAGCTAAAAAGTAACTAAAGGGGTCCAAAAAAATTGTCTAACTCTTTGATTAGGCCATCCTCGTCATTTGAATACTTAGAGATAATTGTTGCTTCTTGATGTAACAGAAAAATAGCATTGGCTAAGGCACACCCTCTAACCCCCCCCTTCATCATCGGAACATCATTGTGATTGTCGCCAAAAGTCAAAATTTTAGGATAATCTACTCCATAGTAATTAGCTACAAACTTAACAAAGCTAAACTTATCTTCCTTATCACTTTGCAACTCTAGATTAATCAAGCCTGGATAATAGAAAATACTTACCTTGGGAGCTGGCTTAAATCGCTTAGCTATTTGAACAATCTCTCGAACTTTGTCTCACTCTTCAGCTTTATACAACAACTTAATGCCCACTAAAACTGCTTGGCTATCATGGAAGATTTTTCAAATAACATTTGGTTTGTCAGTATTTAGGTCAATATTCACCTTATTTGTAAGAAGGGCTCCTGAGTGCAAATTTGGTAGAACAAAGGGAGAATTCAGAAAATACCTTAAAAATTTTTCTCCTAAGCAAGATGCAACTAAGTGTTCAGTCTTGGGGTTATAGATAAATGCTCCATTTAAACATGAGATATAACCGTTTAAACCTAACTGCTCATAAATTGCCTTAGCATCAGCTCAATTTCGGCCTGTCGAGAAGGTAAATAAAACATTTGGTCTTTTCTCTATAAATTTCTTAATATAGGCAATGGATTCTTTGGAAACTACACCCTGGCTATTGCAAAGCGTTCCATCCAAATCTGAAATAACTATGTATTCGTAATTGGACATGAGTTATATAGCGGCTCTAACTCCTTTCAATTTATTTCTACAAAGTTTGAAAGAAACTCAAAAAATTCTGTTTTATCATTTCGTGCTAATAATTCAATATCCCTGTTAAGGTTCTCTCTATCATTAAAAAGGTAAAGTTTATTGGCAATCGCAAAGCTTGTGGTCTTCACAAAAATGCTAACCAGTCTGTTACTATTTCACCTGCTGGGTTTTTGACAAAAATAGATTGCATATAGATGGTGAAAATTAAGAAAATATTTTTTTAATAAAACCTCGACTTTCGCGGGCAATTCAGGAACTATATGCGAGAGTTCTATAGAGCAGCATTCTAGAAAAATCCTTTTCTTAACATCTAAAAGAATTATTCTAAGTTTTTCTGCTTCAAAAGAAAGATAAATCGCAAGTTTTAAAAAATTATTTTCATGCATTCGGAATAAAGGAAACTATCTGATGAAGATCAATTTTTAGTTCAGTTAATTTTTGAGAAAACTCCACAGGAGGCATTCTCCACACCAACACCGACTTTGTTGTTCAGGGATCTTGAAAAAATACGCTAAAAGAGTGAAGATACTGACCAAAAGGGTCCTTTTTGAGTTCAGTTCCATAAATAGGATCATTCAACACAGAGCAAGACAATGTAAACAAGTGTGCTCTCAACTGATGTGTCCTCCCAGTCTTAAGGCTCAATAACACTAATTGAGAATCTATAGTTTCTGCGTATGTTAAGGCTGGCTTAAATTTTCTAGAATTAGTTGCAGAGATTCTTAAATGGTCTCCTTTATCCCTTCCCAGGGAAAAAGAAATTTTGATCTTTGGGTGAGGTAAGGGTTGTGACAAGATTGCCAGATACTTTTTTTCTATTTTTTGTTCATTAAATAATGATTTCAGTGTCAATAAAGCCATCTTACTTTTAGCTACCAAAAGAAGCCCGCTAGTATCTCTATCTAATCTATTAACCAGAAAAAGATTCTCTCCATACTTTTCTTTTAAGGCTCCAATCAAAGTTTCTTTTTCATTTGTAAACCTATCTTTATGAACCAACACCCCTGATGATTTATTAATTACAAAATAATATGGAGTTTCATAGGCAATATCTATCTCCATAATTACTAAAGAATATTAATTAAATTGACACAACAAATTAATCCTAAAAAAGACTCTGAAGAACTTTCGCAGTCTAAATTTTGCAGAAAAATGATTCATCACTTAGTCAAATATAAACCTCCAAGACTATTTGCTGGGTGCTATACAGAAATTGACTTAATGGGAGGGAAATTTTTTGGAGAGAAAACGATTGGTCAGCTAGTAGGAAAATCCGGGGAAAGAAAAGACGAATTTTTTAATTTAACGGGGGTAAAGCCTCACATCGAAGATTCTAAAGAAAAGCCCCTATTAATACTGTCTAAATATAATGTTAGGGAGATTAAATTAGCTGGTTTGCTGGGTCAGCGATTTAAAACCAGCAAAAGTTGATCTTCTAATTCAATTCACAAGCATTTTCAACAGCTTCAGAGGCAGCTGAGTCAGGAAGAGGAGGCCTTAGGAACGAAAATGCTGGAAAAATTTGACCCAGAAAGATCGCAATGTTCTATCAAGGAGTTGGTGGGACGCATGAGTAATGAATTTTATTCTGAAAGGCAGACTTTATTGGAACATGCAATAGAAGTTGCTGAGCTCTCAGAGAAGATCGCTGAAATTCTATCTTTAAATTCGCTTAAGGTAAAGAAAATGGGTTTTTATCATGATCTTGGAAAGGTACTGTTACCTTACTATGAACATACATCAGAAAAATTACTCAAATTTATAGAAGATATAAATGATCCCGAGATAAAAGACTGCATTCTGGGCCATCATAATGCTTTAAATTCTTTTGAATCTCCTTCCATTGCCCTAGTCTCTTTGGTAAATAGAGTATTGTCTCAAAATAATTTTTTGCAGCCTTCTGAGTTGCCAGAAAAGCTACAAGAATGAAAAAATTTGTTAGTTAACTCGATACAGAAGCTTCTAGAAAAAAAGGATTTTGTAGATCACAAAATCAGCTTTTATCTTCTTGATTCGAGTCTACAGGTTTGAATTATTGTAAATTTTCTGGAAACCAACCATAAAAATCTTTTAATTAATCACCTTGTACCTCAAATAGAACAACTAGCTAAAGAGTTAACTATTTCCGATGATGCATCCATTACAGAGGACACCATAAAACTAAGCTGTGCTATTTATCTATTGCCTCATGCAGGCTCTAAAGCTACTGTTGTTAGGGTAAAACTTCCACAGCCAAAAATAGAAATTAGTTAATTTTTTCTTGTACTAACTAATTTAGTGCGCGGTTTGGAAGATGCGCCTAAAACTAGAAAAAAGTCTATAGACGAAAGTCTATTTGAAAAGCTAATATTCAAGACTATTTATAATCTCAAAATTCCTCATGAATACTACATGCACTTTTCCCCTATTAAAAAGAAATTTCAAATAGATCTCAATACCTTCTCTAGTGAAGAAAAGGAAAAAATCATGGAATTGTTAGATGTTAATAGTCCATTGGCTTCGTGATCTTCTGAATTGACTGGCTTTAGATTAATTAAGGAAAATAATAAAGAAAAACAAGAAAACTTTGCAATTTATATGGACTCGATCAACAAATTTGCAGACGAGTCTAAAACCAAATTCAACTATGAAAAGATGGATTTTGCTGCAGCTTATTTTCATACCTTGATCAATTCTCCTGAAATTTCTCCATCCGAGATCACCATGAATCGTCTTCAGTCTTTTTATTTGAAAGTGGTAGAAGCGCAGAAGGAGCAAACCAGACAATTAGGCTTCAAAATCTTAACTGAATTTTTAGAATATGAACCTAAAAATCTACCTAGAGGTTGGTGTCACAGAATTGGCAAGACTAAGTATTTTTTTTCCTATAATCAAAGCCTTTTGGAACATTTGTTGGAAGTCAGCGTTTTGAGTGCTAATTTTGCGGCTCAATTAGGTTTAGAAACAACCAAGGCTAAAAGAGCGGCTTTTTTTCACGATATAGGTAAAATTTCTGGACAGTATTCTAATCACGTTGCTACTGGGGTGGCACTGGCTGAACAATTTCAACTAGAGCCTTACATAATAGAAACTATTCAATTTCATCACAACTATGAAGTTAGAGGAGATAGCCCCTATTTACCTATTGTGCGCGCTATGGATAAAATATCCGCCGGTAGGTTGGGAGCCCGACCTATGCAGATGGAAAAAACTAAAGAAAGAAATGACAAAATTAGTGTTTTATTGGGAAATATGCACGAAATATCAAAGATAGAATTTTTGGCCGGCGGACATATTATCAAGCTTTGACTAAATGCTGAATATTTTCGCTGAGAAAATCTAAATAACCTGAAAAAGAAAATCTCTGACTCTATTAAGACGGCAGAGTTGAACTACCAATATAACTATCAATTTTTATTCAATTTAGAGTACAAAGATTCCTTTATGCTTGAAGATTATTAAAAACTCTATAACATTTAGTTAAGGACAGCCTGGAGGTATAGTTCAGTAGTAGAACACTCCCCTGATAAGGGAGAGGTCAATGGTGCGATCCCATTTGCTTCCACCACAAAAGGGGATTTAGCTCAGCTTGGAAGAGCATCTGATTTGCACTCAGAAGGTCGTGGGTTCGAGCCCCATAGTCTCCACCAGGTGTATCTTTAAATAATCAATAGGTTTCGGGGGGGGATTAACCCCTCCTGTCCTTAAAAAACTAACTAAAGATTAGTTAATGAATCAATAGAGACGGGTGCTGCATTTCTGTAATCTTCAACAATTCTGCCTTCTTCGATTCTAATTACCCTATCTGTGATGGTGGCAATAACTGGATTGTGGGTGATCATGATGATAGTAGTCTTCGCGTACGTGTTGATAAGTTTGAAGAACTGCAGAATCGTTTTCGCGGTAGCGTGGTCCAACGCCCCTGTGGCTTCATCTGCGAACAAAATATCGGGTCTTTTAATTAGGGATCTTGCTATAGAGACTCTTTGTTGCTGTCCTCCTGAAAGTTGGTTAGGATACTTATGTTCATGAGCCGAAAGATTGAAGATATTTAGTAGGTAAGAGACGTCGGTAGTGTCAACTGACAAAAAAATTTGACTGATAATTTTTTTGATAGACCCTCATCTAGTGCTGCCTTCTCTTTTAAACTGCCTAAACCTTTTAACTACAGAAACTAGAGATTCTAAAACTGTTTTCATTGGGGCCCTCAGGGAGGTAGATAATTCAATATTCCCTCTAGCAGTTAAATAGGGGATTAAAGCATAATTTTGGAAAATATAACCTATTTTTTTTCTTCTAAAGGCTGTTAACTCTTTATCTGAAAAAACTGAGGTGTTACTTTTATCAATAATTAATTGTCCATTTGTAGGTATATCGATTCCCGAAAGGAGGTTGATTAAGGTTGTTTTGCCAGACCCTGAAGGTCCTAGTATAGAAATAAATTCTCCTTTTTTGATTGTTAAATTGATGTTTTTCAGAGCGTGAAAAGCTCCGAAATGTTTATTGACATTTTTTAAGGAGATAAAGGGGGCTTCCTGAGCCTCTTTTTCGAGCTTTCTAAGTTCCTTTCTGCTAGCTTTTTGTGGTTTAGTTCTCTTCTGTTGAAGCTTTTGTTTGACTACTTTAGTATTTTTAAAAGAAATTTGCACTTGCATAAAAATATTCCGAAATAGGGGGAAGAGGAAAGGATTCCCTGCAAAAAACTCTTTAAGAAATCTTCTATAGATGGCTATCGCGCTCCAAAAAGAACAAAAATTGGTGAAAAAGGTAAGATACCCGGCTGGGGTCAAAGGAAGTGAGTAGGTCATACCTTCAGTTGTGCTATTGCTTGAACCAAACAGCAAGGATCACGCCTGAATGTCTGAAGTTTTGCTGGCGTATTTAGTATTACCAAAAATCATTACTAAAGAAAAAGTGGTTCATGCTATATTGACTATCTGAAAGAAAGCTACCCTATAAATGGTTTGATTAAATTTTTTATTTTTGTTCAGCAGCAAATAGATTCTATTGCTTTCCAAAATATTCTCGATTTCAATGAAGAAATTTTTAAGTATAAAAATCAAATAAATCCCAAGTAAAAACAATGCGACAGCCAAAAAGATGAAATAATAGGTGTCATTGTGTCATTTAGGATTTTCTAACCTGTAATTACTGGAAAGGGCTGGGAGGTGGTGTCTTCTAAAAATATACGAAAAAGCTGTTTCAAAAACAATTGTTAGGTAGTATGGGTGAATAATCGGAACTCTGCTGGTGGGAAAGATCATAGCACTCAACGCTCAGAAGGATCAAAAGAAAAACAGTCAAAAAAAGATATTGATCAAGAAATTGTAATTAGACACTCAATACCTAAGGGGATAATCATTTCTAAACTGAGCCCTTTTGTTATCAAAACTTTTAAGGGCGCCTACCAATAAGTCTTGATTTGGAACTCGTATCTCTTTTTTGGGTAAGGGGATTCCTTTAGCTTTTTTTTGTTTTAAATCTGACTTTCTAATCAAGTGGGCTCTGATGAGACCCAACATGATTAGGACTAGCTAAACTGGAATCAATTTAAGGGTGAAGGTTTCAGTCAATATTATTAGGATCCATTGGTATCTGAGAAACAGTAGAGGTGATCATCCCCTTGTCCATGTGTATTACCTTATGAGCAATTTTGGCTATCAAACGATTGTGTGTGATTAAAAAAATAGTTGTTCCATACTTTCTATTTATATCTACAAAAATATTAAGAATATCTCTACAAGTATCTGAGTCTACTGCCCCAGTAGGTTCATCAGCAAAAATTAATCTTGGGTTCTTAGCTAGAGCTCTTGCAATAGATACTCTTTGTTGTTGGCCCCCAGAAAGGGCCTTAGGAACCTTAGGGAGTTGTGCAGTGATTTTCAAAAGTTCAGCTATCTGGTCTATATCTAGTCTTTTTCTGGCATTCTCTTGAATTTTTTGTCCAACCAAAATATTCTCTCTCACAGTTAACTCTGGAATAAGTGCATAATTTTGAAAAATAATAGAAAGGTATTTGGCTCTAAAGTCAATTAATCAGTTTTGACTTAAGGTAATTAGTGAATGTGAAAAGACAATTACCTCTCCATTAGAGGCTCGTTCCATTCCCGATAGTATATTCAAGAGGGTAGTTTTACCTGAACCAGACTCTCCCAAGATCACCACCAACTCTCCAGCTTTAACACTTAAATTTAGATTCTTAAGCACTCTATTATACTCTCCCGTCTTCTTGTTAACATATCACTTTTCAAGATTTCTACATTCAATAACGTAACCTTTCTTATTCTCAAGAAAGCGTGTCCCTTTATGCCGTTTATTTAGCTGAACAATGCCCTTCACAACCGATTTGGTGTGTTTTTGTTTTAATTTTTTGAATTTTTTTCTTTCCCCATTCTTTCACTCTTGATAACTTATTGGTGGTAAATATCCTACTGAATTACCAATGTCTTTCGAGTCTCGAAAAATTTTAAAATGAGACCCTTTCGGGCTCATTATAAAAAGCTACAAAGAAGGTTGCTGTCCTTCTGAAGTATATAAGGATTTAAAGTAGTCAATAGCTTCTTTGAAATTAGTGATATGTGGCTTGGATCTAAAAGCATAAGGCACTCACGGTAAGTTGAATGCGGTCGGCTTAACGTAATTCTTAGAAAATAATTTTTGATATCTTTTGTACTCTTTTTTATCAAAACCCGATAATTCATCCACTCTAGTTCCTGTATCTCTCCCCAAAAAATCTAATACTTTTCGATGTAGCTCTTCAGAAAACACAAAGTGTTTCTTATATGCAGCAATAAGGGGTAGTAATTTTTTTAACAGGATTGGCAAATTATTTTTGGCCTTTAAGTTTATTTTTATTAATTTATTTTGTCACTTGCTGCCAGGTTGAATTTTGCTTGAAAATTTTACAGAATTATCAAATGAAACCGCAAAGGGCGAGTGGCTAACTTGAGAACCTAAATATCCTGTCTTATTAGTCATCTAGGAATGACTTTCCTTAAATAAAGTGTTGAAATCTAACTTCATATCTGGGTTTTTAATGTAGTAAAAATTTTCTACTACATTAAAAGAATGGTCTAGAAAGCGATCTATTTTTACCAATAAGAGCTGCAACAATCTAGATAGAGAGAGTAAGTCTTCTATATTTTTTAGCTGTAAAACTTCTGAGTTCGTAGATTTTTTTAGCTCGGTCAAGAGATTTAGGCCTTGGCTGGTTGATAAGTTTTGATGCAATTGTATAGATAGCGCTGATAGTTGAGCATGTAGAGTTGACTTCGCTGCAATTAATTCCTGGAAAGCTATTTGTTTAATTTTCCCTTGGGAGTCTCTAAATAAAGAGTAAATTGAATGAAAGTATCTGAGAACAATTTTTCAAAGTTCAGAGCCTAAAATAATTTTTTTCAATTCACTGTTCTGGTTGCTTCTAACGATTTTTGCTATGGACAAAAGATAGTCTCCGCATCTTTCTAAATCTTTTGAAGATAGAATGAGTGCCACGAAAAATCTTAAATTGTTTGCTGAAGGGTTATTTTTAGAGCAATGCCATTCAATATCTAATAAATTTTTGCAGTAATAGGCATTTGCATCTTCTTCTATCTTGAGAATAGTATCTCAATCCACCTTACCCTCCCAAAAAAGGAGGGAAGATTTAGCGAAGTTTTGAATTAAATGAAAATAATTTAAAAAACTAGCATAACATTTTTGAATTGAATATTCTAGAAGCTGGGAGTTAACCGGCATGTCATAAAAAAATAAGACTTATATAAATTTTAAATTTTACGTTTTTTATCTATTCCAGGTAACAGCTCACAGAAATTATCTCTTGTTTTCTAATCTCAAATTGTTCAAATCTATGTACTAAAAGTTGACCTATTTTTCCCTTACCTTCCAACGACAACTCTTTAATTAACGCTGCAGAAAAATTTAAAAAGTGCTTAGGGTTTTGTGGAATATCAAAATGTAATTCTTTTTTAAATATTTGAGCAAATAATTCTCTTAAGATTTTCATAATTTCATCTAGGTTATATCCATGTATCTGATCTTTTTGTTTCTTCTCTGAAAAGCTAGCTGAAGATGATAATCCCAAGAGTCATTTTGAGATTCAAGGCGAAAAAGATAATTCAAAAACCGGAAAAATTTTATTGCATTGATTAAGGTTTTTTAGCAAAACATTTTCTGCCAAAGAGTAATGCAAATTATCTCGTAAGGTCAGTTCCTGATTGTACGATAAATAGTATTTTTGTTCGTTCAAATTTTTATTTTTAGGTACTATTTTGCAGCTGGTACATTCCACAAAGCCCTTTTTTTTAAGATACTTTCGAATCTGACTGATGGATGATAAAACATGGGGGGATAATATTCTTTGAACATTCATCTTGGTGTCACGTTTCATCTCTAAGGCTATAGGTTGAGGGTTTTGATTCAAAGGTACTAGTCGAGCAAGAATTTCTGAGAAAGGGGGAAGATTAGATACAGAATATCAGGGGGGCCACTGGAC
The DNA here is from genome assembly GCA_002007465.1 of Ailurus styani. Taxonomy (NCBI): domain Eukaryota; kingdom Metazoa; phylum Chordata; class Mammalia; order Carnivora; family Ailuridae; genus Ailurus; species Ailurus styani. The sequence goes on from LNAC01001765.1 coordinate 39,511, forward strand.
TATTCAAAGATCATCTTGTCTTTCAAACAAAAAACAATTTCTTTCTAATTTTTCAACGACTTTCTTTTTCCACTCGCTCCTCAACTCCTCAAATATAGGTAAAAGGGTTTCTAATTTAACCGCGGTTTGCCCTCTTATGACCGTATGATTTGATATTTCAAATTCACGCAATATTTGATAAATGCTGGCTTTACAAGAGGCGTTTTTCTGACAAAAATCTCAAATCAAATATTTAGTCAAATTATCTTTAATGTCTTTGCCAAACAATAAATAAAGAAGGGACATTTTATTTTCTGTATTGTTGCTTGAAACAAATATATCCTGACCATTCAGGATGTCGAAAAGAAGGCTATTGCTCACACCATCGGAATCAAAAGGATTTGGCTCTAGGGGTTGATCCGGAAATTCTTGAGAAGTTTCTACACTCATTGCCACTTCCTGAGCCAAGACTCATAACCTAGAATAATCACAAAAGCTAGCCAATGGTTTGAGAAAGAAGACAATCTTCTGGTGAGTTTGATCTATCTTTTCCTCTTCTATTTCTAAATTAGTTTTCACTAAGAGATCGCGTATCTCTTCATGAGATCGCCCTTTAATTTGTGGTACCAAAAATCGCAATAAAATATCTGAAATTTGAATCATTAATTATCCTTTCGTGACCACTAAATTGTCAAGGTTATTTTCATAAAGTTCTCTCATATCATTAATCGAATAACAAATCATTGCAAGACGTTCTATTCCTACTCCCGCGGCTATAGCGACTCAGCCTGGATGTGTATCTTGCAAGATTTCAGGTCTTAAAAAACCGCACCCTAATATTTCTATTCACTTAGTGCCTTTACACAAACGACACTCAGCGGCTATTTTGCAATCGCAGGTGATATCTACTTCATAAGAAGGGGAAGTAAAAGGAAAATAAGACCTTCTGAGCCTATACTTTTTGTCGCATGTCATTAAAAACGATAAAAATGATGTAATGAAATTTCTTAAATCCTCCAATTTTAGGCTTCGGTCGACCCAAATACAGTCCAGCTGAGTAAATTGGGATAAATGGGTTGAATTGTTATCTTCTTTCCGGTAAACAGATCCGAAGGAAGAGCCTTTAAACGAAACTCTTTTGTGTTGTTGTAAAAGTTTTAAAGTACTTGTTGTGGTATGTGTTCTTAACATTTTTGGCTCTAAAATGTTGTCTTTTTCTTGATTACTCTTTAAAAAAAAGCTATCACTTTCGGCTCTAGCTGGATGCCCCGGAGGCATTAGCAAAGCATCGAAATTATCAGTAACATTTACTATCTCACTTTCTTCATAAAAAGCAAAATTTTCTTGCATAAGAAAATCTATTACTTTCTGCAAAAATTCCCCTAAGAGATTTCTTGAGTCGTAGTTGGTAAGTGCAAAATTATCAACTGAGTGTGAGCGAGCTTCATAAAAGGGGAGTAATCAGCTGGCAAATAGCTTTTTTTTATCTTCATAAATGGCTTGTGATTCAGTTATTAATGATTGAAGAGATAGTCCCAGTTTTTTTCTCTCATGTGCGGATGTTTCTTTAGCAATTTTTTGTCTTAAAGGGAGTATATTTTTCTCCCTTCATTTTTTAAAACAAGTATCTAAAGCTTCCCTAGAGGAAGCTTGTTCGACTTGACTTTTTAAAAAGCTAAGCTCTGGAGAGTCAACCATGAATCTCATTAACTTTATTTAGTTTCTCTCATGGCAGATTTGAAACAAAATTTCCAAAGTGTGAGAATGCGCAAATGTCGGCGAAACTAAATGTTTCTACAATAAAGTAATTAAAAATCTCTGGTATTCTTGTTGGAAAACAAGCATCAATTAATTGAATGACTTTTTCGATAGGAAGGTTGCAATCTTTTAAGTAAGAAGGAGACAATGATAAAGGTTGCTCTTTTGCAATTGAAAAGGTAATTTTTATCTCTATTTCTTGAACTACTCCCGCCGCTACTAGGTTTTTAGCAATCCAGCGAGCATAATATACTCCTAACCGATCGATTTTAGTTAAGTCTTTTCCGTGCAATCCTCCTCCTCCGTGAGTCACTGATGGGCCATAAAGATCAGCTATTTGTTTGCGATTAGTAGCGCCTGTATCTGCGGCGAGTCCGCCGCAAACAAAGCTGCCTGAAGGATTAATATGTCAAGTTGTATCATGATCTCATATTATCCAATATTTTTGTAGTATAGGATAAATAATCCTTTGCTTTACCTCCGTTTCAATCAATTCATTCAGGCAATCTTGTTCATGTTGAATAGAAAAGACTAATGAGTGAAGTCTAATCTTCTTTAATGCTTCCCCATTTCCCTCATATTCGTACTCTAAGTTAATCAAAACCTTGCAGTCCTCCTTAGCTCATCTTAGATTAGCTAGAGATTTCAATTTTGAGACTTTTATCACAATCTCTTTCGCAACTACATATTCCAGAGGTAAAAAGTGTTCATTGCCTGAACATGCATAACCCGTTATAATTCCTTGATCGCTTGCTACGCGACAGAATGATTCATTAAGACCAAATAATTCCTGAGATTGAGGTTTATAGTCCATCACAAAATCAAATGAATTTGGTTCATACCCTCTGTCCGACACCGCCTTTAATGCAATTTCGCGAAAATTTATTTTGGGCGTATCACTGCCCTCTCCTGCAAAAAAAATCTTATGGGCGCTCACCAGCACTTCCCCCGCAAATCGAGTGTGCAAATGTCCTAGTTCCTTAACTAATCTATCTAAAATGCTATCTGCTATTAAATCAGCAATTTTGTCTGGGTGCCCGATACCAACAGCTTCTGAGCTTCTTAGTATTCTCAGATACTATAGTTTGTGCTTCAATAGGTAATTGTTGGCTCTATAGGCTATCATGGAAGCATTATCTTCGGCTAATCTAGAATCTACCCAAATACTCTTAAGCCCTGCTTGATGCAATTTTCTTTCGAGTTCCATTTTCAAGATAGCATTTTTACTAACCCCTCCTACAAAATAGACGTAATTGATAGTTTTTGCTGAAGCTCAATAGGTAATTTTTTTAAAGAGAATATTAATTACCTCTTCATGGAAAGCTGTACTTAAATGCTCTCTAGAAATTTCTAAATCACCTTTATACTCGGTTAAAACTTTTTGTCAATAATGCCTAGCGGCTGTAATAAGGCCAGAAAAATTGAGACTCAGTGCATGTCCACTTAAAGATCTTTGGGTTAAAGGAATAAATCTTAAGCCTTTTTTATAGTATTTTTCAAGTTCGGGGCCTCCCGGATGAGGAAACTTCATAATTCTAGCGATTTTGTCAAATGCTTCTCCCAGGGCGCAATCTGTACAAACTTCCAGCTGAAAATAACTTTTTTGGCTCTTCAGCATATAAAGCGCTGTATTTTTGCCAGTAATTAATAACGATAAAGAAGGAAAATTCATCTTTTGGTCTAAACCTACAGAATAAAGATGGGCTTCTAAGTGATTTACTGGAAGAAGAATCTTTTTATTTGTTCTGGAGAGCGTTTCCGCCATCATTTTTCCAGCTAAAAGAGAGGATGGGAGGCCGGGTTCAGAAGAATATGCTATGACATCTAGTCTGCGAAAATTTATGCTCAATTTCGTCAAACATTTGTCCAAAAGATTAACTAAATGTTTCTCATGCGCTCTAGCTGCTATTTCTGGAACTATTCCTCCAAAAGCGAGATATTCATTCCTAGAGGAATAAGATTCTTCTATTAGAATTCTTTGCTGTTCGGTATCAAAGATGGCGATGGAGCTATCATCACAAGTGCATTCAATTCCCAGGATCAACATGCTCTCTATTTAAAAAAATCATTTTTTCAGCGCTGAAAGGCCAGGGAGAGATTTAAATTTTGAAGATCAGTCAAACCCCTTTCAAACACTGTTTCATCGTCACTTGAAGAATCTTGGCCTTCCTTATTCTTTTTTAACTCATCTTTGCTATTTCCAAACAATAATTGAATGGATTTTTCATCAAAATCACTAATACTTTCGGCAAGATTAGAAGTATTATGATTAATAATTTTTTGTTTTAACTCTTTCAGGGTGGGGGTGTATTTTAAGTAATCAAAATTTTTTCACGGTCAAGATGATTTATTAATGGAATTATCGTTACCTGTGCTAGAAAGTATATCTTGAAAAATTAATTTGTTTAAAAATTCATAAACTTTCTTTTCCCTTACTGGGGTAATATTGGAGGAGATCGCGATGCTGTCTAACAGTCACAATTTAGGTTTCCCCTCAAAGATATGAAAGTCTTGTTCTAATTTGTTTTGATCAACTCCACTATCTTTAATAGTTTGATAAGTATAAAGAGCATCTCCGTTGTACATAAAAACACCTTTAAGTTGATTCGTACTTAACATTTCGGAAAGTAAGGCTGAATTGGGATTTAAAAAAACTGAACGCTGGCCCAGACTTGAGTTAAGACCGCCTTGAATTAGTTTATGTAATTGTCCATAAAAATCATTTAATCCTTGCTTAGCAAAATCATTAATCGAATTTCCGGCTTGAGAGATTAACTTGGAGATAGAGAATACAGTTACTTCGTCCTCAATTAAACCTAGTTTAGGGAGTCGTTCTTTCCCGGTAAAAAATCTAGAATCTTTAGAAATCTCTGTTAATAATTGAGGCCAAGACAAATTATCTAGATTGTTCAAAGGTTGTCCTCTATAAACAAAGGTAAGGTAACTTAAAAAATAAGGTATTCCATATTTATATAAATTGGGATTATTAGAAAAAATCTTATTAATTATTGGTAAAAATAGAGAATCATTAAAAGGTTTTTCGGCAGTAGTCCTAAATCTCTCGGGAATCCCTGAAAGTTTATTTCAGTCAATAGCCTTAACGATTTTTTTATTGATGGCTTCTTCCAATGTTGAGGAGCTAACAATCGCTAAATCATAGGCCCCGACTTTAAAGCCGTTAATAATTTCCTTGTCGTTTTCGAAATAAGTAGTTTTTATGCCATATTGTTTGTAAGCGTCATTGGCTATCTCATCGCTAATGTATGCCTGATATGAGGCTAAATTGATTTCATTATTCCAAGTCGTTTGCAAATTTATCAGCACTACTGGCGTTACTAAAGAAGTGACTGGAGCAGCCCAAAAAAGTCTTAAATCCATTGAGGGATTTTCAGAAAAGTTCATTTATTTTTAGGTTTTCAGTGATTAAAGGCTGAGAGTAGAAAAAAACCAATAAAAGATAAAAGCAGTAGTGTAGAACCAAAGGTTACAGCTCAAGCTTTTACTCCTTTTTTCATGGTATAAAGTTGGGTTGTAAGGGTGGTTATTCTTCCCCTAACCAAGTTAGAAATAATGAAATCATCCATAGAAAGAATCATTAATACTAGAGAGCTAAAGATTAAAGTGCTTTTAATTTGTGGAACTATCACTTTTAAAAGGGCCTCTAGGCTTCCATAATTGAGATCGTGGCAAGCCAATAAAAGTCTTTTATCTAACTTTTCTAGTTTGGGATAAATGAGTATGATCCCGTAGGGTACTAAAAAGGCAATATGCGTTAAAACAAGAGTTAAAAATCCAAATTGAAGGCCTAAGGGCAAAAAAATAGATGCGAATAGCAACATAAAAGAAATTCCTTGAATTAATTCAGGCGACGAGATGGAAAGATTTGAAAGCTTAAAGACAAAAAATTTCATCTTTCCACCTCTCTTTCATAACGCGAAAGAACTTAGCAGGGAAATTCATAAGGCAGGAAAGAGAGCAGAAAGGCCCACAGTGCAGGAATTTAGAAGGCTAATCCAGAAAGAATCATTATCTCCTGGCGAAAGGGAGAAAAATTTGGCATAATTGTTTAAGCTTCAGCTATTTCCGATATTTTGCAAATTCGTACTGATAATTCCCTTATCGTTAGCCTCTGTAAAGGAAAGAAAGACTATTGTTACTCAAGGAAAATAAATAAATATAAAAAACAATAAAACTCCACTTTTTCTTAGAAAAGAAGATCATCTGGCACTATCATCCAATAAGAAATTGAATCCTAGAATCACCTTTAACTCATTGCTGGCTGAAATCCAAAATTATTTTTTGCCTTTAATCTCAAACAATCTTTCTTAATTTGGGCTTGTAATTGACATTTGGCTGACTTAAAAGCCATTCGTGCCACCTTAACGCATGAAGCGCCAAATGCCAAAACAAAAATCACAATTGTAAACAAAATGCTCACTAAAAACGAAACAAAGGGTCTAGAGCTGGCTGCGGAAACTGTCATTGAAGCTATGCTGGAAACAACCTCTCCTATCATTCTTGACGAAAGATCATTATTTAAGAATTCTGAAATAAAGGTGGTAAACAAGGAAGGTAGAAAAAACATCATTGAGGATGAAATAAAGGTGGTTTTAGACCAAGGTAACAAAAGAAATACCAATTCTCCTCAAAAGGTTTGCCCCAAATCTCTGATAGCTCAATTTTTTTCTTTAGGTAGCAAAAACAAAGTATTGATAAAGTTGTAGATCACTAAGGGTAATGAAAGATACACCAAGCCAATTATGGTGTAGATAAACCCATATGTACTATTCAATCTTCCATTAAAAAAATCAAAACAACTTTTAAGGCCTATCAATTTAACGAAATAATTGCTCACCAATGGAAAAGCCAACAATAACAGTATCTTTTTTTTCGCGACAGGAGAAAAGGAGTATCAAATAAGCAGCGCCAGTGGAAAGGCGATTAGTAGTGTAATTGTCAAAGAGCATAAAGATACAAAAAAACTTAATCCCAAGGAGTAGAAAATGTTAGGAGTGAATTTAGATCACTCTGGGTTGGCAATCGATTGAAAACTATAAGAAACTATCAGTAATGCAGGCAGAAAAATAGTCAGTAGACAAAAAAGAATAAAGGGTAATAGGAAAGGCTCTAGTTTTTTTATTCTTAAATACAATCAATTGACTATTAATTTCATCTAAATTTCAGAAAATTTCATTACATGAACATCTTCTGAATCCCAAGTCAAGTCTATTCTAGAACCTTTTTTCACCTCATTAAAGCTTTCTACGAAAATAATGGAATCACAAAAAAGACACTTAAGTTCTCATAATTGTCCTTTATAAATTAAATCTACGACATCAACGGAAATTAATCCGTAGCCGCTTTTTACCACATCATAATCCTCCGGACGTATCATCACTTTAACCCTTTCGTTTATCCTAAATCCACATATATTATTGAGTGGAAAGATCATTTGATTAACCTGCACAGCTTGGCTAGAAAGATAAATTCCATCAAAAATATTAGATTTGCCCATAAAATTAGCCACTCATTCATTTACTGGAGAGTCGTAAACCTCTGACGGGGTTCCTACTTGTTCTACTTTTCCTTTTCTTAAAACAACTATTTTGTCAGACAATAATAAAGCTTCTTTCTGATCGTGAGTTATTAACAAAAAAGTCAATCTCAATGTCTGGTGCAATTTTTTAAGTTCTATTTGCATTTTTTCTCGCATATCTTTGTCTATGGCAGACAAAGGCTCATCTAGAAGAATTATTTGAGGTTCAGTTATTAAGGCTCTAGCTAGAGCTACTTTTTGCTTGGTTCCTCCGGAGAGGGCATCAATCGAATAATTCTCATAGCCATTTAAGCCGAGGAGTGCAATAATTTTTGATACTTTTTCCAAAACTTCTTCAGATGTATACGGCCTCGATAAATACTTAAAAGTGAATTCCTTTTTTTTAAGGATTGGATAATATTCTCATCAAGATTTTCAGTAATCTAAGTCTAAAAGCTTAGACTTAATCAAGCTTAAATAAAAAAAAATTAGCCTATATTTAAGGTTTTTGGTGTGGGGATTTTTTACGATATATTCAGCCCATTTTTTAAAAAGCATAAAAAACTTATCTGTCTCGACCTTTAGTTTTTCTAGTTTTCTGTCACTTTTAAACTTGGCCTTGTTTAAGAGTTCCTTAACTTTTTGTTTTTTGAAGTCTGAGCAGTCATCCAAAACAACCCTTTGTTTTTTAAGACCAAAGGAGATATTTTCGGCGACATTCAGGTGAGGAAATAAAGCATAATCTTGAAAAACTGTAGAGGTTGGTCTTAATTCTGCTGGTATGTCTTTGATGTCAATGCCTGATAACAAGATGCGACCTTTATCTGGCTTAATAAAGCCTCCAATCAAATTTAAAATAGTGGTTTTGCCGGACCCCGAGGGTCCAATAATAGTTACAAAAGCACCTTTTTCAATAGTTAAGTTAAAGTCATCTAATATTATCTTGCCTTTGGATTGATATCTTTTGGAAATTGATTGAAGTTGAAGGAGAGGTGGAAGCTCCTTCAACTATATAAAACTAAAAAGGTAACAATAAAATCCTGTTAGTCCAAGCAACCCTCAGCGAGGGTTTTTTGGACTAACTAAAAGTGGCTAATTCTTTTTTTCTTCTTTAACCTCTGTTGAATCGGTAGAAACTTGGGAAATATCTCCTATATGTTCTTGATAAGTTTGTACATCTTCTTTATATCACTTAGCTTCTTTTTCGGCTTGATCAATTCTTGTCTGAGTTTTGCGATCATATTCATTAAATCTAGAAATTTGTGCATTAATTTTCTTTAAATCTTCTTGCTTTAAGGTAATTTCATCGTAGTATTTTTTTAATTTTGTATTAATTCTTTCTAGATATTGAATTAATTTCTGAGTTAGTGTTTTATACAACAGAGTTTGATTATCTAAAAGATAAGCTATTCTATCTTGAATGTGAAAGGCTGTAGTAAAGTCTGTTGGGGTGTGGGTTTCCTGCAATTTAGAGAGTAAATTGAAAAAAATCATATGTGCTTCACATAGTTGATTGATCAAATCTGCATCAGCTAAAGGAAAGTCTTTAATGTTGTAATCCATAGTATGATTATTTTCTTGTTGCGCTTTCATTTCTTGATGTTGTTCTTCTACAAAATCAGATTTTTCAGCTTCCAAAACTTCAGGCTCTGACATTGGCTTTTCTTCAGGTATCTCTTCACTTACAGCCTTTTTATTCTTAAAAAATCTTATTTTTAGTAAGTCTAAGGGTGAGGGTTTTTTAGACTTAGGATCCTGATTTAAACGTGCCCGACGACTAGCAAAAAAAGACCTTTGTTTTACATACTGGGGAGGTAGATTCAGAGAATCTTCATTCAATTTCTTGTCATGTTCTCAGTCTGATTTTTTTTCGAGGGATTTTAATTGACTTTCTATCTCTTTTTCATTTAAAGGTATTTTTCCTTCTTGCTCCAAAATAGGGCTGGTATCGGATTTTTCTCAATCGATTTCATTGTCTGTGTCTAATCGATAATTGAAAAAAGCAGAAGATTCTTTCACGCCCCAAACAACCTCATTCTCAAATGCTGGATCATTGCTGTTATAAAAGTTACTGATTTCTTTTTCTAGCTCTAAATCCTTAGACATATATAAAACTAAATATTAATTAACAAGCTGAATTTTAAAACTTAATCTTTTTTTAGCCTAGATTTTCCTCGTATACTGGAACCTAAATGTTGTGTTTTTTGATATTCATAATCTCAATACATAATAGATTGTGAAAAAGAATTCTTTTTGTAATCTTCTTTTAATACTTGTTTTTCAAATCTAGAAATTAAACCTTTTTGATTAAGTCCTGGATTATCTATTAGGAATCAAGAATTAGAAAAAGTCCAAAAGGGTATCTTTTTCAATAGTTTTCTATTTTCCTTGGACGCTTGAAATAAAGAGCAATATGCCAACATAGACTGACCCATTTCGCTATAACAGGTTCTGGAATACTCATCTACCGAAAAATCTCTAAATTTAACCAATTTAGTTAATTCTTCTTTTTCTCTTTGATAGCACCTTGCTGATGAAAAACTTAAATAATTCTCTACCGAACTCAAAATATTTCTGGGAATTCCCATAACCGGGCGAATATGGATGTCTTTAATAGATGTTTTTTTAGTTTTGGAGGGGTCTATTTTGTGCCTCGTTAACTCGTCAGAAATGCCGTCCAATTCTGGTAGTATGGAATAAACTGCAGGGCTGCCTTCCAAAGGTAACACTAAAAAAGGCTGTTCGTTTAATAATTTCATTAATTTATTCAAATCTTTAGCTATTTCCTGATTCGCCTTTATCAACAGTTCCTTATCTGACAAATGATTTTCAAAATACCTGTCTCTTAGGAGTTTTATAGTCTCAGAGCTATCTCGATCATACTTCAAAATATCCATTTCTCCGAACTTCTCATTAAATTCCTTATACAAAGAAGTTGAGTCATGCCGCGCCTTTGGTTTTAACTGTTTTCAATAAGGAGGTATTTTAGGTTTTTCGAATAGAGACCCTACCTCTTGTTGAATGAAAGTCGGCTTTCATTGATTTTTACATTTCCTTTGATACTCTATGGGAGAAAAATTACAGTTTGCTCATGAAAAATTATTTGAATTGAGCAACTTAAACTTTGCTTTTCTATTTTTTAAGGCCAATTCTACCCTAGGTGTAGGTATTACTTTATATGGATAAAAAGACGCTTTGATTTTTTTGCTAATTCTCATTTCATCAGAAAACAAATCAAATGTGGGAATTTTAACTGTAAATGTTCGCTTCTTTTGAGCATCTTTAATTCCCCTCTTTCTCATCTTCTCATAGCATTGACTTACACTAATTTTTTTCTGTCTCCTTTCATCTTTTTTGTGAATTTGAATCAAACAATCAATTGAGCTTCAAAAGTTTTGTGGTAGTTNCGTCGTGCGCAGATTTATTCAAATCAGTAATAGGTTCTTGCGAGTTAATTATTTGACTAGCCTCTTCAATCGAGTTCAAATCGTCATCTCTGGGGTTTTTTGAATTAGTAGGTTTTGTCATCTCTTTACGCTTCGACAACCTAAGGTTTGATATCTAGGTATCTAATGAAATCTTTTTCTAGGTATTGCTTATAAATTAATAAGTGAATTAAAAATTCACCCATTCACAAAACAAATAATTACTGTAGATAAATTTTTACCTTAAGTAACTTTCGACGAGAGAAAAACTCTCGTCGAAAGCTCTAANTTGTTTATCTTCCATGGAAGCCTCGTCCGCTTCAACAACTTTTGTTTCTATTTCTTCGCCTTTTGTTGATTCTGTATCCAAATTCAACCTCTCTTGATCTTCAGTGTCTTTAGATGATAAGTCCGTAGGGATCTTAAGGTTTTGTGTTGCTTCCGTGGCTTTTTCAACTTGTTCTTTTGGTTCTTCTAACTTAAGGGAGGCTATCGTGCTTTCAACATCTTCTTTCTTTTCTTGAATGCTACTTAGATTTAATGGATCCTTAAGTTTTTGACTAGTTTCTCCTTCTACTCATCTAAAAAATTCATCACTTCAACTTCACAAAACCTCTTCATCGCCTTCTACTGAAGAGGGTGAAATGAAAACTTCAGATCTTAATCCACATGCAAAAGGAAAAAAATCTAGTTCTGCGAACCTACGGCTCCTACCTAATTGTTTNAATCTCAATAGAACCATTTTTCATGAGGATCCGCCCATTGAACATCTTTTTTAGTGACAGTTCAATCTTTATGCTCGCGCACCATTCTCTCAACTTCTTCTGGCGTAAAATGCCTCAATATCGAAAATCTGGAAACCATTCTAGAAAGTGATTGAATAAAGCCAGGAACTGGTTGTAAAGATCTTTGTGAGGCTCCAGAAGGTAATTCAGGAGAAAAGCATCTGTGCAAAAACAAAGAAGGTAGAGAATTACTCAGTGGAATAGATAAAGCTTTAGATCAGTCTTGTCTAGTTTCTTCTGCCCAACTCTTAGGCAAAATGGCTTGTTCAACTTGTTGAGCTAGAGTAGAACTTTTANGGGCAATTGTATTGCTGTTACAATAGGTCATTTAACAAAAGGATTGTCTTCTCCAATTAAAGAAAGTGGGAGAGGCTGTGTTGATTGGGCTGCTATAAAATGCATTGCATTAT
>LNAC01001765.1:51538-88585 GCA_002007465.1 Ailurus styani
AACTTGTTGAGCTAGAGTAGAACTTTTAATTTCTAACGGCTGTAGTGTCTTTTCCAAGCTAGAGGTAATGCTCTCATATACTTCAGATAATTTCATATTTTGATAAGTTGGATTTTCAAGCTTCAATGATGAAATTCGGTCTTTAATCGCTGCTTGCAATTCATCTCTGTCTAGTAACATTGAATATTCTTTACAGCCAGAAAAATAAATCAAAGAGGGGGCGGGTTCATTCATTATCTGATGGTGTATCTTCAAACGAGAAGCTAAGTGAAGGTTGTGCGTTTTATCTCACAATTGACCCAAAAAAAATCACAGATAAGGAGTATTTAAATCAGCCTTTCATACGTCATAATATATGGAATCTTGTTCAGGGAGGGAAAGCTCAGAAAGAATGTTTGGTTCATACCATGACAATGTTGTTTTCGGATGAAAGCCATTTCTCAAAAAATTACCAGTCTTAGGTTTTTCAAGCTCTGCAAATTTAACTGGATCTAAAGCTTTTTTCAACCATTCTTGCTCTTTTAGGTAAAAAGAATTCAACTTTCAATGAGAAAGTTGTGGAATAGGCTCTTGCTTCAGCAAAAGCCTACTACCCTCTTCCCTTACAAGATACTAAACAGGGTATTGTTCAGCATAGCCGACCAAGGTTTCAAGTCCTATTTGAAACATCTTACCTAAACCTTCTTCTCTTTCCTTTCTACTCAGTTGCACAATATCTGAGCTTCCGTCAGATTCTGCATCAGAAACGGTCAAAATGGTTAAGAATTTCTTTTTATGATAAATAGCATTTAGTCCTAAAGCATATGCTTCCATCTCTACAGTATCACATCCTGTCTTTCGATGCAACTCTTTAAGAGAGTATTTGGAATAAAAGTTATCTGAGGTAAAGTTTTTAACTGTTTTTAGAGGAATATTAAGGTTGTTGGCAGCTTTTTTAGCTAAGTTTACTAGCACGTGATCAGGTGTAATGTCCTGTGTTGGAGTTAAATGTAGAAGTTCCCCGTAGTTTGAGTTAGAACTTATTGAAGTAACTAATACGATATCATTAACCTTCACTCCCTCGGACATGCCTCCGCAAGAGCCTAACCTAATCACTACATCCGCATCATAAATTTCTTGTGAAAACAGCTCATAACTATAAATTCCCATTGAACCTATTCCCATGCCATGAGCCATGATCGTTATCTGTATCCCTTTATATTCCCCCGTATAACAATAAATATTTCTAACATCACTTAATAATTTTGGAGAAGTTAAATACATCTCTGCAAATTTTTTACATCTTAATGGATCTCCTGTAACCAAAACTAACTTAGAAATTGAGCCTTTAGGGGCGCTATTGTGCACTGTTGACATAACTAAATTATTAAAAAAATTTTCTTGTGATTAAATAGTAATCTTATTGATTATTCTAAGAAATTATTAAAGAGGTGCCTGTCATTTCTGTGGGCTTTGGAATTGATAGAAGATCTAAAATTGTTGGGGCCACATCACCCAACTTGCCATTATGTTTTAAAGAAACTGAGGGGTCACAAACAATGAGAGGAACAGGAGAGGTTGTGTGTGCTGTATGGGGCAACCCTTTAGCATCTCTCATTACCTCGGCATTTCCGTGATCTGCCATGACCACAAGTGTATATCCATGCTTCTTCGACAATTCATAAACTTCTCCCAACACCTTATCTACCGCTGCACAAGCTTTCACCGTTGCATCAAAATCGCCCGAATGCCCTACCATATCGGGGTTGGCAAAATTAACAACTACTAGCTCAAAATTATCTCGACTAAATGATTCTTTAATTTTCTGCAATACTTCAAAAATAGACATTTCTGGGGCTTTATCATATGTACCCACCTTGGGAGAAGGCACTATTATTTTTGTAGATTTTTCAAAATTCTTTTCAACCCCTCCATCAAAAAAATAGGTTACATGGGGATATTTTTCGCTTTCAGCTATCCTCAATTGTGCCCCTCCATTGTCATTTATAACTTGTCCTAGTGTGTTTCTTAATTCTACGGGAGGGAAAAATACATTAGTTAGTGAAATATTTTCATAATCCATCATAGCGTACAAGGACAAATTTTTAGGTGACAGAGAAGATTTATATTCATAAAGTCCTTTTGAATTCACAAGTAGGTGAGACAGTTCTTTGGCTCTATCGGGTCTAAAGTTTAAGCAGACTAACTTATCTCCTTCTTTTAAACAATTTTCCGTAGTATATTGCATAGAAGCTGCAGGCTCTATAAATTCATCTGTAATTTTTAGGTCATATTGCTCTTGTACATAATCAATAGGATTTTTGAAGTGTTTAGTGCCTGGTTGTAGTGTCATAACTGAAAGGGTCTTCTCGACCCGATCTCAATTCTTGTCTCTATCCATAGCAAAATACCTTCCAGAAATAGTTGCCAAAACAGCATTAGTTTTCGACAAATAATTCATAATGTTTTCAAGGTCTTTTATAAATTGAGTTGGCGAAACATCTCTTCCGTCGCTAAACAGATGGACCAGGGGAGTTATTCCCCGTTTATGCGTGATTTCTAAAAATGAAAACAAATGATCTAAGTGGGAATGTACTCCCCCTCTTGAAGCCAAGATCATGATATGAAGATTAGCGCCCTGAGATAGTGTAAGTTCTTCAAAAAGTGCCTTAACTGCTGGATTAGAAACAAGTTGTTCCTGTTTTATAGCTTGAAAGATTCTAAATAATCCTGTTTCAACTACCCTTCCGGCCCCAATATTTAAGTGTCCGACTTCAGAGTTGCCCATCTGACCAGCAGGCAAACCAACTTCTTCGCCGGAGGCGATTAATTTGGTAAAAGGATACTTCTTTCTCAAAAAATCAAAATTAACTGTGCCAGCGTGAGCAATTGCATTTCAATTTTTGTCCTCCCGCAATCCTCAACCATCTAAAATGGTGAGAATTACCTTCTTGTGCAATTCCTAAACCATTTTTTTACCGCTCCATAGCCATTTCTCATAAGGTGTGAATATCTAAGGCTGCAGATCCAACCAATATACCATCAATTTCTTGCTCCCGTAAATATTCCAAATAATTAGTACCGTTTACAGATCCTCCATATAAAAGAGGTATCTTTCTACCAGCCTCTCCTCACATATCCGAAGCTAAATTGCGAATTGCGAGAATTTGTTGTGCCGCTAGCTCTGGAGGCATAGGTACTCCGCTCCCTATGGCGCTAATAGGTTCAAATGCAATCACCATTTTCTCAATATTTTGAGAATTTAAAAAAAATAATTCTGTTTTAATTTCCCTTAAAGGGTCTTGCCCACAGCAGTAAACAATATTAAATCCATTAATTAAAGCAGTTCTAACTTTTCTAGAAATAATATCTTCTGTCTGCCCTAACTGTCTACACTCTGAGTGTCCAATTAAGGTTGAATGAACATTTATGGAAGAAAGCTGAGGTGCCGAAATAGAAGAAGTATAAGCCCCCTTCTCTACATGATGTACATCCTGAGAAAAAATTTGCAATTCGCTACCTAGCTCCTCATTAATCTTTTCTAGATATATATATGGAATAGCTAATCCTAACTTATGTTTAGGAATTTCCTTTTGTAGTCTCTTTCTTAATTCAAGGCAATAAAAATCTAATTCATGTCTTACAAGGTTCATTTTTAGATTTCCAATTATTAATTTTTTGCCAGCCATTCCGATTCTACTTTAACTCTATGACCTCTCCACTTCTAATGTTAACTGCTTTTTTAGCTATCTTTTGGAGAGCTTAAAGCTTCTGTTGAACACAGCAATGATTAATCTCTTAAACACCACAAAGGTTGCTAGACCGGTTACGCATAATATGATAAGACAGATAATCTTATTTCTTTTATTTATCTGAAAGGCTCTATCTCGTAATTCTGCCCCCATATTGTACTCGCTTAAGCTAAAAATGGCTAAAGTTTTTTTAATTAAAAATCTAATTCAAGGGTTAGTGAAAAGAATAGTTAGAAAGCCGCCTTTAACCCCAAAAACTCCAAGAGTTGCTATATTGTTTTGGTACTCATCCTTCCATTTAGTTGCTTGCATTCATTCAAGTATCTTGTGAAGATCATTCTTAAACTGGCCTCCTTCCCATCATTTACCAAAGACGGTATGTCACTTAAATCCTCACCCTTCAACACTTGTTCCAATTACTTTCTTCACACCCAAAATAATGTAAGAAATGCTCATCAAATTAAGACCTACGCCAATTAAAGAGAAGCCTCATCAAAATAGATTCAATCTTCACTTAAAGAGAGATAAGATGCTTTTAGAGCAAGCAGGAGTTAAACAGGTGGGATAAAACTTGGATTGACACAGGTCATTTTCTTCTGAAATGATCTTTTTCTTCTTCTTGAGACGCAAAATATTTTTCGTATAAATTAGGAAAAACAACCCAACTCCTGAAGAAAATAAACCTTTATATCATTTATTCATCAATTGCGTACTTAAACTTTGAAATCAGTTGCCTATAGTTGGGATTGGAAAACTAGAACCTCAAATTTTCATTAAACAGGCGCAACCAAAAAATAAATAAGCCAAGGCGATCAGCTGAAAGACGGCAATTCAACAGCCAAGCCTTCTTTCTAAGCCTCTATAGTATTTTTTTAACTTAGCAATATCAACGCCTCTTTCAAAAATATTTAATTTGGAGGAATCATCACTTTTTTCTTCTAATTCCAAGGGAATCGGAGCATTAATACTTTCTACAGATACTTTGGCAGAATCATTTAAATCTGACACTTGTATTGGATCTCTCTGAATCTTTACTGGAGAATTTAAATTAGGTATTTCAGGCATATAACCTAAGATTTTAGACTAAAAAAGTGATTTTAACGAGTGTCGCTTATTAAGAAGTAAGCAAAACTTTCCCGGAGGGGAAAGGAAGCTTAAAAGGGTTTTTAAACCTTTCCTCCTATTAAGTCGTGTTCTAATCCTTCTATTTGATGCGTTATGCTTTGTTGGAATCCTGAATATACGAAATTTTCTGGATTCAAATTCATAACTCTTTTTAGCTTGTTAAACTTATCTTCTCTTTCAGTAATGTTTTGCACCAGTGATTCTATCCTGTTGAATTGAGTTAAATAGAGATCGCCTATTTCTTCTTTTCCAGCTTCAGTTAAATTGCTAATTATTCTACTCAAGGAAATTACCTGATAATCTATATAAGCCATTTTTGAAGCATAATTTTTATCCAAAATCTTTTGAGAATCTAAAAGTAGAGAAATTTTGCTTTTAAGCTGAACTATCTTTTGATTTAAAGTCATATTTTCTCCATAAAGCGCTAAGAATTGTCTATACTCTTTGGATTGGGGTAGTTGTTCGGAGTTGTAGGAAGTTGAAAAAGGGGCTGAAGCTCTA
This sequence comes from Ailurus styani, assembly GCA_002007465.1. Classification (NCBI taxonomy): domain Eukaryota; kingdom Metazoa; phylum Chordata; class Mammalia; order Carnivora; family Ailuridae; genus Ailurus; species Ailurus styani. Next base: position 56,896 of record LNAC01001765.1, read on the forward strand.
ATTGAATAGAGCAACTGATCCATATTTTTTTCTATCTTAGCAGCACTTAGCTTGGATTCAAACAAATTATCTAAGGTACTCATTAAGTCAGACTTAATTGAAGAGGAGACCATATCATACAAAGAGAGAATATTGTTCTTTTGCATTTTTAAATTATTTAACAACTCTTCAATTTTCGGTATTCCATCTATAGTGGACAGCAGTATTAATGCATTGCTAACTTTTTCTTCTAAGGAAGAAGATTCAGAATAACATTTTTCTACATTAAAACTTGGATCTTCTACTAAATTTCTATTAACCAGGTTTTTAATATTTTCCTTCATGACTAAAAATTTATCACATTAATTTTAGTTAATTTAGCTGAGTTGAAATTAAAGCTTTAAAAAAAGAGTGGGGAAGCTGTAACTTAGAGTTCTCTTTCATTCTTTTTTTGCCTTCTGCTTGTCTTTCTCATAATTTCTTTTTTCTAGAGATGTCTCCTCCGTAACATTTAGCGGCCACAGCTTTTCTCAAAGACTTTACATTTTCTCTGGCGATCACCTTACTTCCTATTTTTGCTTGTAATGCCAACTCATATAATTGTGGCTCAACATTATCCCTTAATTTGAGCAAAATATTTCTAGATTTAACGATGGCTTCACTACTTTCTGCCAAAAAGCTTAATTCAGGGTATTCTATATTATTGATAAAAATTCCGACCTTTACCAGTGATAACTCAAAATATTTATCTAACTTATAGCTATATGTAATATAGCCTCTTGTAATTGAATAAAGTTGATGTACAAATGAAGAGGTTAATTCACTTAATGGAATTAAATATTCTAGCTGCAGCTCTTTATCTCTTTTTAAGTCCAATAAATGAGAAGATCTTCTGGAAGAAATAAATTTCATGAATTCTTTTTCAAATTGAGCATCTAAAGAAAGTGATAAAAGAATATAAGGTTCTAAAAATTCTTTTACTGTAGTTGTGGCTGGCATTTGAGTGCTAGAAGAGAAAAACATCTCTTTTCCATTTTTAAGTATTGCCTTATACTCTGCTGTAGCTGGGCCATTAACCAGCTTTAAATTAAATTCCCTTTCTAATCTAGAAATCAGTATCTCTAGGTGTAAGGGTCCCAAGGCTCCTATATTCGCTCCAAATCCTAAAGCTGCAGACTTAGTAAATTTGTACTGAAAGGAAGAATCTGAAAGGCTTAAAGACATTAGGCTGTTGGAAAAAAGCGTTCGTTGAGAGTCTTCAAATGGAGCTATAAAACTAAAAATCATAGGCTTAAATTCTCCCATACTATATTTTTGAGGCAACAATTTCAGCTGCTCTAAGGATGGTGGAGGGAAATTACAAAGGTGTTCTCCCGCCTCTAATTGAAAGTTTTTAGGTAAAAAAAGATAAATTCTTCCTACTTCTCCTGTTTCCAGTATCTCGAGTTGATGTGGATAAGGGGTCAATATCTCAATTTCTCTAACCCTTACCTTAAGTTTGGCATTAACTAAATAAATTTCGGAATCTTTGGCAATTTTGCCAGAAAATACCCTTATTGTTAGTATTGTTCCTTTTTGATTGTGATACTCAGCTTCAAAAATTAAAGCGCAGACTTCGTGTTTTTGTATGAAAGGGATGTTCAGTTGCGATAAATATTTGTGCTCATGTGGAGACGGAACAAATTCAACTAAAAAATCTAGTAACTCAGGTACTCCTGCCCCAGTTTTAGCTGAAATCTGTTTTATTGTTTGATAGTCCAATTCAAAGGGAGTGCCACACAAATCTCTAACTATCTCTGACTTTTTTTCATCTGTAACTAAAGGGGAATCAATTTTATTTAGTACGGGGAGAATCTTTAATCCTTCCTTTTTTGCGGCTTTAAAAAGAGAGACTGTTTGTGCCTGTATGCCCTTTGTCGCATCAATAAGTAATATTGCGGCCTCTGAGACCTTCAAACTTCGGAAAACCTCCGCAGAAAAATCTACATGTCCTGGAGTATCTATTAAGTTAAAGAAGCAATCTTTCCATTGAAGTCTAATGGAGGCTAGTTTAATAGTTATCCCCTTTTCCTTTTCAAGTTCCATACTATCTAGAAAGCAGTTAGACAGAGATGCTATTGGCAATCCTGAACACAGCTCGATAAATCTATCAGAAAGGGTAGATTTTCCATGATCTATGTGAGCGATAATGCAAAAATTCTTTATTTTCATACTTGTTAACAATCTTTTTTAACTGGACATCGAGGAATTACCTTTATATCTGGTTTATTAGTAAATCTCCTTAACCTTTTAAATATTCACTTCGAATAGGGGCCCAACGACAAATCTAAATATGGCCAAGATCAATAAGTTACTTTAACATTAAAGGTTTTTAGTTTATCTCAATCGACTAAAAAAGAATGGATTATTTTTAAATGCCAACTCTTGCACTTACAAGTAAAGGCTGAAACATTATTTCACCCTCCCAATGACTCAATAAAAAGGCTGTATCTCTCTCTTTCACCTGTGCTGCTTTTAGAAGGGAACATTTTTCAGAAACAAAAATCAACCTTTCTATAAACATATCTCACGACTTTAAGGATTGGATTAATCAATAATCTCTTAAAGAATCCAAAGATCGCTTTAAACGGTCTAACAAATCAAAAATTAAAAAATCCTAGAACTGCTGATTTGGTGTTTTTTCAGAGGGTTAGAAAGAAAGTTATTTTCAAGACTATACTAAACTCCCTGTATTAAAAAAGCTCATTAGAGCTAAAGCTTAATTACAAGCTTAAGTGGTGATTTATTTGTAAGACATTTCCATATTTTGAACATGCTTTAAATAACAATTTAAACAAAGCACTACATACTGATCGTTACCTACTAGAATATTTTTTCTCTGAAAAGAATGGTGCGAATCTTTTAGTGCGCTAAAGCTAGCAATGTTGTAACAGAATTCACAAACAGAATTTAATTTTTTGATTTTGTTGGCCAAAGCCAGCAAGTCTCCCATTGGACCAAAGGTATTCATATTAGCATCACAATCTAAACCTGAAATTACCACATTAACTCCTTTCGCCAATAAGATTTTGACAATCTTAACAAGATCATTTGAAAAAAAATGAGCCTCATCAATTAAAACGGTTACAGGTGTTTTGATTTGCTCTGGGATGAATTCCAAGATTTCCTTGGGATTTGATTCATCAATAATAATGGCAAGATTTGACTGATCGTGGAATCTTGAAGAAATGGTATTGTTGTTTCTTGAATCTATCTTAGGTTTAAAAATTTTATAGTCAATTTTTTGATAGCTTAGTCTGTCTATTATTGAAAATAGTTCTTTGGATTTTCCAGATTTCATGGGTCCACAGATGACCGTGAGAATTGCGGAAGTGGCCATCGTCATTTTATGCTGTTGAAATAACATGCACAATCTCTTCTCCTTTTAAGTGGTAATTCTTGGAAACAGAACTAATTAAATCTAAGATTCTCTCTCCTTTGTTGACCCGTAAAAAGCGATCCAATTCAATTAATTTAGCAGAAACACAATACCTAGATAAGTCATTATGGATTTCGGCTACCGCCTTGCTTAATAAAGAATCATTTGATTGAAATAGCCATGATCTAACCTCTCCGCTAGCCGGCGAAAGAGATCATGAAAAATTAGACAAATTATATTTTTTATTTTTATCCAAAAGTGTAAATGTATAAAAAGTTTTCAGAGAAAGAGCTGATGTAATTGCTCTAAAAATCTCCTCTTTAGAGGAATCTTTCAGATAAGATGATGATTTAAATCCTCTTCTTTCCTCTTCAGAAGTACTTAATGACAAAAGTTCTTCTCCCTCTATGTTAAGAGAACAGAACAAAAAATTAAATGATTTGGCTCATTGTTTCAATTCTGATAATTTAGATAAAGATTTTTCGCTAGATCCATAATTCGCCAAAATAACAATTTTTTTAGAACTTAATAAAGACATTTTTTCCAACAACTTTTTCTCTCAATCGTTAGCGACTGAATACCTTTTTAACATACAGATTGGAATAAATTTTTGTTCCATTAATTCTTGTTGTAGAGGTAACAAAAAATTTAATTCTTTAGAAAACATAACTTGATCTTTCTGAAACTTTGCGATTGTCTTTTTCAGAATTGTTAAATCAGATTGGATTAATGTGGCCAAAACTAATTTAACTTCTAAAATAGCTTCACTAGTAGTTTTGGATTCAACAACAATTGAGTCAAAGAGTTCATTACCGTGGCTGTTTTTTAAAAAATGATCTATTTGAGATAATGCAGACTCATTATTAAAAACTCTTACCACCAACAGAATAAGATTAACACCTCTTATGTAAGAAAGGAATGACGCTCCTAATTCACTTTTTTTACTCTTATCTTCCTCTAGAGGAACTATTCCAGCAATATCTATTAACTCTAAGAAGGAATCCTTCTTATCTAATGAGCGTAAATTTGGATTATTAAACCATTTTCATAAGGTTTGGTGAAGTAGAGTTAATTTGTGATTGGGAATCTTAATTAGCGATTTAACCGGATAGATGGTTGAAAAAGGAAAGGGGGCTGAGACTGACTTTATGTTGTCACTCAATAGATTAAAAATAGATGATTTACCTACATTTGGCAAGCCAACTAATCCTACTTTATAGATCATTTAATCGCTAAAAAAATATCATTTAATCAAATGTTTGTGTTGTACTATTATTGCAAAAATTCTTATAGTTTAAAAAAAATATTATTTTAAAAATTACTAAATAAATTCAACTCTTTGGTCCGGGAAACTTCCCGGATAAAAAATTAATTTACAACCCTATAATTAAGAAAATTTAAATTAATTTTTTGTCTCTGGAGCAGAAAAAAATAAGGAAGCCAATTTTGCTTTGCGGGATACAGCCTACTTCTGAATTGACCATTGGCAATTATATTGGCGCATTGCTCCCTCTTATACGAAATCAAGATAAGTATGAAACCATTTTATTAGTCGCAGATCTACACGCCTATACCATCCCTTTTTCAATGCAAGACTCGGTAGGTTTTTCAACTATTAAAGAAAGATCTTGATCACTAGTTAAGTGGGCCATAGCTTCTGGAGTTGATCCAAAAAAGACAAAAATTGTTATGCAGTCTGATCTAAAGGCTGAACATCTAGAACTGTTTTATTTTTTACTAACGCACTGCAAATTAGGTGAATTAAAACTAATGACTCAATACAAGTTTTTAATGCAGCGCTTTAAACAAGCTAATGGAACTGAGCCTGCTCTATTGGGTGTTTTGCTTTACCCAGTTTTAATGGCTGCAGATATCCTCTTGTACGATAGTTCTTTTCTCTCTGTGGGGGAAGACCAAATCCAACATTTAGAATTATGTTCTGCCATCAGGGAAAGAATTAACAAACTCTACTCAGCTCAAATTTTCCCCCATCCCATTAAAGCTTTAGATACTCATCTTAATTCACTGAAAATCATGGATTTAGTAGATCCTACCAAAAAGATGTCAAAAAGCACTAACAATAAAGATGGTGTTATTTTTATATCTGATTCTGAGGGGGAAATTGTAAGGAAAATTCAAAAAGCCAAGACAGACTCAAGAAATGAAATTGGCTTAAACAGAGAACAACAAGCTGGAATATACAACCTATTAAGTATTTACGCTGAATTTTCTAATCTATCTATTGGAGAAGCATATTCTAAGTTAAAGTCATTGACATATTCCGCTCTAAAGCAAACTGTGAGTTCGGTCGTCGCAGAGAGTCTTTCAAAAATACAGCAGAGATTTAAAACAATTACATTAGAAGAAATAGAAATAACTATCTATCAAAATGCACTAGAAATGAAAAAGAGGGCTAAGTCAAAGTTATCTTTCATTCAAGATACGATTAAATAAAGCGATGGAAACTTCTCCAGCGCAGCTGTATCGACTGTGGTTAAACCATGCGTCCATGAGTGCTTCAGAACGAAGAAATCTCAAAAATTTAGATAATCCAACGATCAAAGAGCTCTTTCATCTTGATGGTTCTGAGTTTCAATTTGGAACTTCAGGGATTAGGGCTATTGTTGGAGTTGGACCAAGACGCCTCAATATACATACTTATCGAGTGTTTGCGGACGCCTACGCGCAATATTTAAAGAGCAAACCAGGAAAAAATCCAGTTTTTATAGGATATGATAATCGTGAAAATGGAAAAACTTATGCCATGGCTATTTGTAAAGTTTTGTCATTTCACGGAATACCTGCAGTTGTATCTGCAATCTCTATAGCTACCCCTATTCTTGCTTTTTATGTCAAGAAAAAACAACTAAAAGGGGGTGTCATGATTACTGCAAGTCATAACCCCCCAGAGTACAACGGTTTAAAAATTTATGACGAACGAGGAGGTCAAATTACTTCGGAAGAGGAAGCTTTAATCAGAAAACTTTTTAGAGAACCTTCTGACTACCTAAATGTAAATTGAAATCCCAATTCAAAAATCAACGCTATTGCCAATGAAGCATTTAATAGTTATGCTTTGGAGTTGCAGAAGGAACTAGGAATTAAATTAGGTGGATTTTATTCCTTAGGTAGCACAATAATACGAACAGTTAAATTCCTTTTTTCTTCCCATCATGGAACATCGTCCGGAAGAATGATTAATCTGGCAAAAATGATGGGCTCTCAAAAGTTTAGAGAATTCTACTGAGAATGTACCCCCAACTTTATCATTCCCGAAAACGAGATAACTAATCCTGAAGATCCCAGATCTTTTCAAATGATGCAAGCTGAAGCTTCGCAAATGAAAATTGACTATTTGATGGCTCATGATCCAGACTCGGACAGAAGTGCCACCGCAGAATTTGACGGTAAAGATTGACATTTTTTTACTGGTAATGAAATTGCGATACTGTTGGCTGCATTTTTATTGGAGATTACAACAATCCCCAAATACAAAATTAATTTTCAATATAAATATTTAATAACCACGCACGTTAGTGGCGATTTCATAGATAAGGTAATTCATTTTTTTAATCCTGAAATCAAGATAATTAGAACTAACACTGGCTTTAAGAGTATAGGTCAAAAAATTGAAGAATTTTCAAAACTTGGAGGAATTTTGTTTGGATGCGAAGAGGCGATTGGCATTTCTGTATTTCCTAATTTATCTTTAGAAAAAGATGGTTTTCAACAAACAATACTAACTATGTATATGATTGGATACTATAAGTTTCATTCAAAAAATCTAATAACTCAACTTTATTGACTTATGTGGCGATTGAATACTGTTTGGTTCGGAAAGACAGTGACGCTTCAGTTCCAGAATCTTCTAGAAAGAGAAAGAATCAGAAAGCAATTAAATAAATTATTTATGGAAAAGAGTAGCTTAAAGATCAACGATTGAAATTTAAAAACTCAACCTAAAGTAAATAAGGATATTTTTACTTTTCATATTGAAGGCACTCAAAGTTGGATAAAAGCTAGATTTTCTGGGACTGAACCTAAATTTAAGCTGTATTTCAATTTATATAGTTCTATTTTGGAGGAAGAACAACAAAAAAACAAAAATACATGAAAATCATTTATTCAACAAAGAAGATTAGAGTTAGCTAATCAAACTAATATAATTGCTAAAAAATTACATTTTTTATTAACAAAAGAATCTGTAACTTAAAGAAAATAATATAAACTCTAGCAAATAAAAAATTTTCAACCCCCTTATAGGGGGCTGAAAATTAAAAACTAACTACCTACGAAGACGTTTAAGTTTGGTAAAAGAAAACTTGCTCATAAGTTTAGAGACTAAAAGATCAAGCATACTTTTCATATTTTCTCTACTTCAAAAATCTGTGCACAATCATTTCACAAAATCTTTATGAGACATTTCTTTATTCATTCTTCAAAGTTCAAAAGAAAAAATAAATACACAAGGTACTGCTACGCAGGTAATTCAATAAAACTGTAAATCATTTAAAGGAGGCAAAACTCAACAACCAAAAATTAAATGCAGCATATAAAAACTTAACTAATCAAAAAAATAAATTATTTTCAAAACCTAAACTTAGGAAATTGTTTTGTTTTATCTTCTATAATATTCTTCTCTTTTTGAATATTGGCTTGATTTAACAAATTGCTTCTAGAAGATTCCACCTGTTTCCCCAAATGATTCACTCTTTCTTGTATTCCTTCACACTTCTGTTTACAGTGTTCGCAATGATAATGGCCCATTTGTACAGCTCCAGAAACTAATTTAAATTCTCGTTCTATACTATTTCCGATTTCTTTTCAATCCGCTTCATTTAAATTTTTTCAACCCCTCTCTTTCACTTTCAAAATAAGATTACACAAAAATGCTGCAAAACCTAAAAATGAAGGCAAAACCGTCCCTAACACTCATCCTATAGTGCTTGCGCTGTAAAAAGGCAAGGTCAACATAGGTACTTAATCTAATAAAACTTATCTTTAAGATTTTTTACTCTTTCCAAAAGAGAATAAAGATTTACTTTTCTTATTGCCTGATACAGTGGCTTGAGTAGGTTTTTTCACTCCCGTTCCGGTGTACAATGCATTAATATTTTCAGCTTTAGCATCAGCATTTACTGTCTTAAAGTTAGCTCCCTTAGACTTTTTCAGAGAGAATCAAGAAGATTTACTTTTAGGAGTTTTAATTTTGGTAGGAGCAGAAAAAGCTGGTTTAATTCCTGTAGTTTTTGGCTTTTTAACTGAAAACAGTGATTTCTTTAATCCAACTAATGGCTTGCTTTTTGGAGCAAAACCTCCAGCGGATTTGCCTTTAGGGACAAAAGCAGCGCTTGAAGCGCTTCTTGCTCCTGTAGGTTGTCCAAATTTAAAAGAAAATGATGCAGCTGTGGCAGCTGATGATTTTGATTGTGTTCCGGCGCTAGTAGATCTGGGCTTGCTTCACGCCTGATAGCTAAAAAGTTCTTTATAGGTTAGATTTTTGTGTGTCCTGATGGAATCAACCAATAAAAAAGGTAAAGAAATGGATAAAGTAACACCCACGAAAATTCAACCTTCTGTAGAGAAAAGATTAAAAGCGCATATTGATATCACTTGATTAGTCAAGAGAAGTGTTCCGGGGGGGGACATTATTTATTTACTACAAGAATTTTATTTTAAATTTTTGATCTTCCAAAGAGATCTACAACTTTTTAGTAAGACAGAGTCTAAATTGCAAGATAAGCTGAATTCTCAAAAGAGATTAGTTTTGAATATTGTGTGAACTCATATCGCCCCTTCCTAACTTTCAACTGTCTGAAGGTAGAGTTTTAAATTTTGCAAAACACTTGATTTTATCTCTTTTTCCATGCTTGGTCTCCAAATCTATAAGCTTCGCTCCTGTGGTTAATCTTCCAGATTTAACTGACACTATTTCCTCTGTTGCCTTAAATCTCTTGAAAAATCCATTTTCTGTTAACAGAGTAATTACATCTTCCTTGTTATTAATTAAGGTGCAAGCCACTAAATCATCAAAGTATTCTGTTTTGCAAGATCTAACCCCTCTTGTATTTCTATCAGTCAGTCTAAATTTTTCTATACTTGTGCATTTGCCTCTTCCATTTCTATCAATCATAAAAACCATATTACCTTCATAGGTAGATGAAACTGAGATAATTTCATCATTTGAATTTAACTCTATTCCTTTCACGCCAATAGAATTTCGACTAGAAGATTTTAAATTACTATGCTTTTTCCATTTCACACCCACTTTGCTGGAAATTTTTTTTTGCATCCGCTTTCACTTAATGATAGTTTCACTCTGTAATTCTGTTTGAGAATAATTGGGTTGTTGGCTATTGTTGCTAATTAAAAATAATAGCTTATTCAATTCATCCACCTCTTGATTAATTTCCTGAGATGATTTTTTTACCATTTGCTCTTCTAGTCTTTCTGCCAATAAATATGAATTTCTAGCTTCTTTTAAAGCAGCTCTAAGGCTGTTTAATTCCTCTTCAATAAAACTTTGTAAATTTTGATCTACTTGAATTTTCTTCATTATTCGTGATATGGTTAATTTATTGGTTGGAGAATAAACCTTATCTTTAATGTCTTTTATTTTTTTTAGTTCTTCTTCAATCGTGTAGCCTGACTGATCTTTGAATTCATTAACTGCTTGCCTAATTTTAAAAATATTCGTTGCATTGCGAAGAAACTTAAATTCATTGGAAATTCTATTAATAGCCTCTAGTAGTTTGCGTTGTTCTTGGGGAATATTTTTATAAGTTTTATTTATATCAACAGCTTTTGTGTGAGGTTTTTCGACACCTGATGCAAATTCTCTCAGTATGGAAAGCTTTTGCAATGATGATTCCAAATTTTTGAAAATTGTGCTTTCTTGATTATTTAAAAATTCTCATTTTTGCTTAACTTCCGCAAACGAATGTTCCTTTAAAAGTTTTTTAGCAATCTCAATAAATTGCTCAATTTCTTTAATCTTCATATTTTGAAATAAATTCATTTCTACAATTTTCTTCTTTACGTAAATTTTTTCTTTACCCTTGGAGCGATCTAAATTTTTTAAATTATCTTTTAACTCACTAATAATTGTTTCAGGCTTACCATCTAGTAAATTAATAAATTGCTTTTTAGATTGCTTTTCTTTTATCAGATTTTTTAGTTCTTTACATTTAAGCCATTGATGTTCTAAAAGTATCAATTCTTCTAATAATTCGTTCACTATCGATATCTTCTTTCCTTTGGAGACCAATAACTCGTAAAAATTTAAGAGTTTTAATTCAATGCTTAACTGCTGTGTGGAATAATTTTTCAATAAAGTTTGAACAATTTCCAAATTCTTTAATTTTTCTTCAAGTGTTGCTATTTGTTTTCTTAATTTTTCTGAGCCTGTTGCTTTTTTTAGATGTTGCAATATTTCAGCTTCCCAAGATAAATCTTTGTTGTGCTTAGTTAACTGCAATATGTAAATAATTTGATAGATATCTGAGATGTTTTGATTTTTGAAATTCATCATCTGTGCAATATGTTTTTCTTTTTCGCTGATCAAGCTAGTTAATGAATCATATTCTTGCCGCAATAAAGATAATTCTTTTTCTCAATTAACTACAAATTCATTTTGAATGTCGTCATAAATCTTTGAAAATCTTTGTGCAGAAAGATTGCTCTTCTGCATTTTTTTAATTTAGTTAATTTTTTAAGCTGGCTCTAGCTGTTTCAATCGTTTTTAATAAATCACTTAGAGAATACTTTTTAAACTGTGACATTCTGGCTTCAAGTTTTTTTATCTTATTTTCAACCTGATTTTTTTTGCGTTTTAATTCATTCAATTGCTTAAAACTGAGTTGCAAATTTATTTGCTGGCTAGTCGCCTTTTCTAATTCCTTTTTGGAGAAATTTTTCAATTCCTTTAAAACTTTTAGTTTTGTCAAAAATTGCACTTCTTGATTAATTTCTTGAATAGATTGTTTTTTTAAGTCATTAAATAAGTTAATCTTCGTTTCTAATTGTTCTAAATTAGAACGATGAGCTGTTTCCTTAAGGGTTTTTTGTGGATTGGATAAATAATTTTGAATATTGTTCAAATCGTTTAAGCTTAAATCTTTAAAAATTTCTAAATAATTTTCTGAATTCTTCTTAAGGTTTCTCGCCTCTTCTTCAAATTCTTTTAATACTTGCAGCTGCTTTAATAAATTTACTAATAATTGTCATTTTTTGATGTGTATTTCATCCTTATTTATCAAAATTTTGGAAATGTATTCATAATCTTGTGTACTGAAATTTTTAATTTTTTTATCTGATATTTTCCCTGAAACTTTCGTCCTATTTTCTAATAAATGTGATATTTCTAATAATTCTTTAATCTTTTTTTCTCTTCAACTCTTATAAATTTTTTCTAAATCTTTTCCTAAATTTCCTTTTCCCTGCATCAACTCTTTTTTTATTTCATGTATTTGTGAGAGGATAACTTTATGCAAAGATTCAAATTCTGGCAATTGGTGGAAAACGCACTTGCAACCAGAAATAATAGCCCTTTGTGTAGCTATATCATCAACTTCTTGTAATATTTCATAATTTTTAGCTAAAGATAAATGTTCTCATTCCAGTTCACTTTGCCGCAAAATTTCATTAATTTTTTCTGGAGGCTGCTCTTCAAAAAGCATTAGGTCATTATCAATCTCCCTTCTTTTAGTTTCTCCAAGATTTGCTCTAAATCTCACAGTATTCCCTTTGGCTGTAGCAATTAAAACTTCTGAGTCCGAAGTCATTTTTATAACAAATTTCAACTTATCTCCTTCTAGCAACTTAATTACAGCTTTGCCGTTTTTATTAATTGTCTTAAAATGTTTGGAATGCAATTTTTTAATATAGCCTTTCTCAGTAACTAATAGAAATCAAAGGTTTTCATCCTTCAAGATATTTTTTCCTAATAAAAGTTCTTTTTTCTTAAAGCCTCACCATAATATCAAAAAGAAAATACAGAAATATTTAATTATTGTGGAATCACCGGTAAAAGTGAATACATCTTTTCTACTTAATTCTTCTGGAGCAATAAATTCTTTATATTCTTGCTCAGTCATAGTTAAAGTTTTGACTATTTTTGAATTATCTTGAGACTTGGTAGAAATTAAATTTTTTAAGAAAATTGGTTTTTTAGATCATCCTTTTTCTTGGTGCACCTTAATTTGATAGCCTTTCAACTTATATGCTGTCCCGGCTTCAGAAAACATCAAAACATCATCTCTAGAAGAGGCAACTAATAAATCTTTAATTTCATCTCCCTTAATTGGTAAATCTCCAATATCCTCCCCTTTATTGCCGGCAGTCCTAAACTCCTTTGAGGCTTCTAGTGGGAAAGCTGAAATATATTGTTTATCACTTATGCTAATAACTAACATTTCACTAATCAATAAATCCTCTTTCCTCAAAAGAGCAAACTCTCTTTCGGAGATCAATGTTCTTCGTTGATCATCTTTGAAGGTATTTTGTATCTCTAATAATCTGGACTTAATCTTTTCTTTTTGGATGGCTTCGCTTGCCAATAGTTCTTTATGTTCTGCACGACTTTTATACTTTTCTTCTAATTCATCTACTAATTTTTGAAATTCAATGCGCTTGAGTTGTCTAAGTGGTAAATCGAAAATATCCTTAATTTGTTTTTCAGAAAGAGAATATTCCAACTTCATTTTCTGTTCCGGATTTACATCTTCTGTAATGATTTTTATTACCTTAATTAGGTTCTCTACTATTATTTTTCGTCCTTCCAGAAGATGTATACGATCCTCTAATTTTTGTAAATTAAATTCAGTTTTTTTTACCAGCATATAAATTTGGTGTTTCAAGTACTTGCGAAGAATTTCTCCAGCTCCCAAAACTTCGGGCTTGCCCCCATCTAGGAGTGTTAAATTTGCTGAATATGGTTTTTGCAAAGGCGTGTACTTGAATAAGTTTTTTAACACCACTTGCAAATCTTCTTCTCTGGTGTTCTTCTTTTCACATTCAATTACCAAACGAATTCCCTCCTTCAAGTTAGACTCATCCCTAATATTTCTGATGAATCGTTGCAAGACATCTATTCCTAATCCCTTAGATTTTTTATTTTTTGTATTTTTCTCTTCACTCGCGCGCTCTGCGATTCTTTTAATTAGTTGACTTTTTTTGACGCCAAAGGGAATGGATTTAATGATTATTTGCTTCTCTTCTGGCAAAATATCACACTGGGCCCTAATCATAAAAGAGCCTGTTCCTGTCCTTAAATAATCTTTAATTCCTTTATCTTTTTTATTACTTACTCTGATCACTTCTCCGCCCGTGGGAAAATCTGGACCTAATAAAGTTTTGTTTATTTCCTCAAAAGACAAGGCTGGATTATCTAAAAGATTTATAGCGGTTGTGCACAATTCCTTGAGATTATGAGGGGGGATTTTTGAAGCCATCCCGACAGCAATACCTTCTCCCCCATTGAGCAAGATCGAAGGTACCACTACAGGAAGAACTTTAGGTTCTTGTTTAGATCCGTCATAATTGGGTGTAAACTCCACACAATCCTCTTTAATCCCCTCTAAAAACATTTCTCCAATTTTGCTCATTTTTACCTCGGTATAACGCATAGCTGCTGGCCCATCTCCATCAATTGATCCAAAGTTTCCTTGTCCTTCGAGTAGTGGATATCTCATGCTAAAATCTTGGCTCATCCTAACCAAAGCTCCATAGATAGAACTGTCCCCGTGTGGGTGATAAGATCCCATAACAGCTCCAACCAAGGCTGCAGATTTCTTAAATCTGCTATCATTAAACATTTTTTCTTCATATGCAGAATACAAAATTCTCCTATGAACAGGTTTTAGTCCGTCCCTTAAATCTGGCAAAGCTCGCGAGGTAATCACCGACAATGAATAATCGAGGAAAGATTGCTCAGACTCTTTAACAATATCTTTATCTTCAACCTGTGAATTAGGTAAAACTTCCAGAATCTTTTCAAGAGTTCCTGAAATTTTTGCTGCAGACATTCTTAAATATCTAACTCTGCTTTAAAGTAATTATCTTTTATAAAGGCCTTTCTTGGAGTGACGTCTGAACCCATAAGATCTTTTATTGTTTTATCTGCTTTTTCTGCATCTGCAATAGTTATTTGCAAAAAGGTTCTTGTTTTAGGGTCCATCGTGGTTTCTCATAATTGAGTAGGAGACATCTCGCCCAAACCTTTAAATCTACTGATTTCAAAACCTGAATTCCTGCCCCTCTTATTCTCAAAATCCTTTTTATCATCTTCGCTTCACAGATAAATTGACTCTTTCTTAGATGAAGCTTTATAAAGTGGGGGTTGCGCAACAAAGACCTTTCCTTTTTCAATTAAAGCTCTCATATATCTGTATAAGAAAGTCAAAATCAATATTCTGATGTGAGACCCGTCGACATCGGCATCAGTCATTAAAACAATTTTGTTGTACTTTAACTTTTCCACATCAAAGGATGTTGAGTGAGAACATCCAATAGCTGTAATTAAATTACAAATTTCTTGATTTTTAGAAGCTTTTGCTCAACTAGTCAATTTTTCTACATTGATTAACTTTCCTTTTATGGGTAGAATTGCCTGAAATTCTCTATTTCGTGCACTTTTAGCAGACCCTCCGGCAGAGTCTCCCTCCACTATGTAAAGCTCTGAAAATTCAGGATTTTTAATAGTGCAATCCGCTAATTTTTCTGCAAATTCAAGAGAATTGTCTCTTTGGACTTCTCTGTCAATTTCGCTAATGGCTTCTTTTTGTAGTCTATTTTTTCTAGATTGTTCAATATGATTCAAAAAGGCTTCTTTGCCTTCTGGATTTTCTTCAAAGAAAAAATGTAATTGTTGATCTATTTCTCCTTTTATAACTGCACGAATTTCATTATTCACCAAACTTTCTTTCGTTTGGCCTTTGTAGGAGGGATCGGTATAACGAATTGATAATACCATACTTAATCCAGAAATAATATCTTCCTTAGTCAATTCATAAATATTTTTGATTTTTTTAGTCTCATTTAAAGCTATTTCCCTAACGCAAGATAGTATGCCTTCCTTTACTGATTCCAAATGTGTTCCTCCATTTGGAGTGAATACATTATTGCAAAAACTAAAAATGGTATTGCTGCTTTTATTGGACACATATTGAAAGGAAACTTCCAAGGCTAAAGTATTTATTTTTCCCTTATTCTGAATTTCTTTTTTTTCCAATTGAAATGTTTGTATTGGATAAACTGTTTCGGCTCCAACATTAATTGACGCTACCCAATCAGAAAGCCCTCCTTCTGATTTAAAGGTATTTTTTTCGCCTGTTAATTTATCTTCGAAAATAAAGGCAATCTGTTTATTTAAAAAGGCTAACCTCATCATTCTTTCTTTGATTAAGGATGGGTCGTAAGAATTATCTTCCATTATGCTGAAATCTGGCTTTCATCTAACCTTTGTTCCAGATTTAATGAATTCATTTTTTTCTATTAATTTAGGATATTGGTGCAGCTCGCCTCCATTCTTAAAGCTTGCAAAATAAGTTTCTCCATCTCGAGAAGTTGTGACTTCAAAAAAAGTAGAAAGTGCATTTACACACTTGACGCCGACTCCATGTAAACCTCCGGAAACTTTATAAGTAGTACTAGAAAATTTTCCTCCTGCGTGAAGTCTTGTGAAAATAGTGACTATGGTAGGTTCACCTGTTTGTGGGTTTATTCCTGTAGGCAAGCCTCTGCCATCATCTTCTACAGAAACCACTCTATCTGGTTCCAGTGTAACATAAATATTCTTGGCGAATCCTGCCACTGCCTCATCCACCGCATTATCCAAAGCCTCTCAAATTAAATGATGTAATCCCTCAATCCCAACAGTCCCAATATACATTCCTGGTCTAGTTCTAATAGCCTCAAGTCCCTCCAAAACTTGAATATCCTTGTCTCCATATTCCTCCATCAAATTAGATGGTTTTGTCGGCTGGTAAGAGATATTGTTGTTTTGTTCGTCGTTAGTGAACAAATTATTCTTTTTTTTATTGACCTTATTCATGCGAAAAATTAATCTTTATAGTTTCAATGAAGTCAAATTACCATATTTCAGGATTTAACTTATAAATATTTAATAGAAATTTTATAAATTTCTATTAAAAAATACAATAATCATCTATTTTTGAGATATTTTTTTTTCTTGAGTTGTGTATACAATTCCTTTAAATCTTGAGAAAAAATATAAAGAACTCTCTATCCCCTGCTCTCCATGTCCAGATTTCCTTGAAGAAGGGAATGGTAAAAAATCAGGAGATCTAGATGGAGCAGAATTTATATTGATCCTTCCTACCTCTATACTCAAAGCAATTTCGCCTGCTTTTGTGGCATCTTCACTAAAGACTGAGGCTTGCAATCCATAACCCAATTGATTTATTCTTTCAATAGTTTCTTCCAAGTTTTCATATACAATAATCCCCAAAATGGGACCAAACAATTCCTTTTGAGTTATCATCATTTCGAAATTCACTTCAGATAAGACAATGTTGGGAATATAAGGTTTTTTAATTTCATCTCAATTAATTACTCCAGAAATTAATTTAGCTCCTCGTTCGAGAGCTTCGTAGTAAGCTAATTTGATCTGTTCAATACTGTGAGGATTAATGATGGGTGAGGGATCTTGTAGCGAAAGATTTAATTCTTGAATTATTGAGTTCTCAAATTGCGCTTTAACGCTTTTTGGGATGCACACTATTTGCAGGGATGTGCACCTTTGTCCGCTCATTTCAAAAGCCCCCTTATAAACTTCTTTAACACTTAACTCTAAATTAGCATCCTCCAAAACAATTGCAACATTCACAGCGCTTAATTCTAAGGATTGAGGTATTCCTGGCAAAGCCTTTGAAATTAATAATCCTGCTGAACTGCTGCCAGTAAAAGAAAGGGCAGAAATTTCTAAATTTTCTTTTAAAATAAACTTTTCAAGCTCTGAGCCGGAGCCCGTGTAATAATTTAAGACTCCTGGGGTAATCAAGAATCCATCGAGTTGCAATTCATTAAAAATTTTGCATAAAAGTCATCCAGTTAAAGCTCCTTTCATGGACGATTTTTGTACTACAGAGTTTCCCATCAGTATAGCTGGAACAATTTTAGTAATAACTGTATTTAAGGGATAATTAAATGGCGTAATAGACAAAATTACCCCCAAGGGTGCTCTAAAATAGACTGCATTTATATTTTCTGGGATTAAGGGATGCTTCTCTGAATTAAATTCTTTTGGATTCTTTCATAATTTGTGAAAAGCGTGTATGCTTTCGGTTATATACTCAATGCTTCTGTTAATTTCCTTATCTGCCTCTTGTTGAGTTTTTCCGCTCTCAATTCTTATTAATTGATTTAGAAATTTTTGATATTCTTTTAATTTCGAACCAAATAAAAATAAAAATTTTTCTCTAGTTTCATAATCTACCTTTTTTCACCTATCAAATCCCTCCTTAGCTGACTTAAAAATTTCTTTTTTTTGAACATCAGTTAAGTTGGGGATAGTCCCAATAAGCTCTCCATCAAAAGCAGAAAATAACTTATTATCTGGTAAATTTGTATCAAAAATTTCTTCACCGTTAATAAAAGCTCCCGCTTTAAACATAAATTAATACACTTTTAAATCCCAATTCGAGCATTTAATGATCTCACTGGAAGGGAGCAAATAAAACACTCTTGATCAATCTTTCTAATCACTCTCACCAATTCCGGCATTTCAATTAATAGACATACAAATTCCAGTTGATATTGTGCTCTTAACAAATAGCTTCCATAGGATGGGATTATTGTAAAACTATGTCTAAATTTTTCATCAATTAAAGTTTTTCGAATATCTCACATTCTATTGGTGAAAATTTTCACATTAACATATTCAAATCTGGGGTAAAAAATTTTGAATATTATTCTTCGTACAAAAATTGAACAGAGCAAGGCAAAAAATAATGGGGAAAAAAAATTTGATAATAGGCTTCCGGTGCGTCCTGTTTTTATAGCTCAAGGAACATAGCTTCCAACAATATATGAAAAGCCCAATAAGACTATACCTACATAAAATAACAATTTATTTGCAAAATAAGATTTTGTTTTAAAGAGATAGAAAATCACCCAATCTACACCCCCTCCACAAGCCTCTAGAGCATATAACAAGGAAGTAATTAAAGCATTCAAAATTGAAAAGACTATCGCATACATAAATAAAACAATAATTCCTTTAGCTTCATTTGAACCGTTGGCTTTTCCATTATTGGCCGCATCTCAAGTTAAAAAATTTGTTTGCTGACCATTAGCTTGGTTGTTGAATGGATTAGAAAATAAATAAAAATTTTTTAATCCAAAACTATTCGGTAAATTAGAAAGAATCAACCCAGTAATAGAAGAGCCCACAATAAAAAGTATGCTTAACTTTGTCATTTCTTTTCCTATTCCTTTGTGAGTCGCCCAAGCGAAAGCAATATTCATCAGGGAATTGACTCCTCAGAAGAATACAAGATAGACTATATTCCCGCTACTGTCACTTAACCTGCTTTTCAATAGTCTAGCTAGAGACTGTCATATAGAAAAAATACCAGGGCTATAAATGCCTGCTCTTTCGACAAAAAAGAAATTTAAGCAGCCTGATAGAACAGATAACAACAATATAAGTAGTAATTTCCTTCTCTTATCTTTTAATGACCAAAAATATTGCAGGGAAAGTCCTCCAGTGGCTTTTAGTGTTAAATTTCTACTATCTGGATGTAAATCATCTTGTGTATTTGTATAAGAAACGTTAAAAGAAGACACTAAGAACTTTTAGACCACATTAATCATCTCAAAATTTACAATCAATCTGAGGATTATTTAGTCTTCTAAAAGAAGCTAAATTAACTAGTTAGGATTTAGTTTTTTTAGTTTTTGTTAGTGTTAATTGGTGTAATTTAAGTTTTTAATTCACTTAATTGGCCATATAGCTCAGTGGAAGAGCAAACGGCTGTTAACCGTTTGGTCGCAGGTTCGATCCCTGCTGTGGCCGCCAAAAAATAGGTCTGTTGGTGAAGTGATTAACACACATGCCTTTCACGCATGCACGCATGGGTTTGAATCCCATACAGATCGCCATTTAGGGATGTTAGCTCAGCGGGAGAGCAACTGCCTTACAAGCAGTAGGTCGGGGGTTCGAATCCCTCACATCCCACCACGCCGAATTAGCTTAGTGGTAAAAGCGATCGACTTGTAATCGATTGAGACGGGTTAGAATCCTGTATTCGGCACCAAATTATTCCGTAGTGCGTTTATGGCGGAACTGGCAGACGCGCTAGCCTTAGGAGCTAGTATCTGAATAAGATGTGTGGGTTCGATCCCCTCTAAACGCACCAAAATAAATTAGATGAATTCGAGAAGAGACAGATCTGCTCTATCGACTCAAAGAGAATTTACCCAATTCTCGATTGTGAATGAACTTAATGATTCCTGTAGGCCCATATCGATTTTTACCTATTTTCAAAGAAATATCAAAAGAATCTTCTTCCTTGTCATGTTCAAACTCTTCCATTTCTAAATCATTTTTAGTACCTTCATGTTTACGTGTGATGGTTGGAAATAAAAAAATAACGATATCGGCATCCTGTTCTATAGAGCCTGAATCTCTTAGATCAGATAACATAGGTATCTTATCTGAGCCGCGTCTCTCTTCTAGCTTTCGATTTAACTGAGATAGTGACAAAATACAAATATTTAGTTCTATAGACAAAATTTTTAACTGTCTGGAGATTAGGCTAATTTTTTGATTAGGACTAATATTGCTTAATTCTTTTTCTAGGGGTAAATTTATCAATTGAAGATAATCTATAACAACTAGCTTTAAAAGATATTTTCTACTCCATAATTTGATGGTTGCGATAATTTTTCCCAAGGTTATATTAGCGTCATCACAAAATAAAAGATTAGCTTCTGAAATTTTCTGTTTAGAGACTTCTATAACATCTAAATCTTGTTGTTTAACTTTCTTCCCTTCCATCAATCTTTGTAAAGTAAATAATTCTGTCTTAGAATCCATTGCGATTAATTTTTCAATAATGATTTCATTTATCATTTCCAGGGAAAAAATTCCAATTGCGCTTTCTCTCTCCGTGGAAAAAGGTGGTGTCACTTTGGATAGGTTGTTGTTAATTAAATTCAATGCAAAAGTAGTTTTTCCTATTCCTGGTCTAGACGCTATCACTAAAAATTGTCCTGGCTTAAATCCTTTAATCTTGGAATCTAGGGGAGTAAAACCTGTTTTTAAAAAATAGTCATCATCTTCTTTTTGATTAATTTCTACCAAATGGTTATATGACTTGACAACTTCTGTGGAACTTAAGTAATTTAACTTACGATCCTTAAGGGTTATATCCAAAAAAGATCTTTCTCACTTAGAGAGTAGATCACTTACATTTTCTAGATTCCATCTAGTTTGAAGAATTTCTCTGGATAAGCTATTTAACTCTTTTTTAATTCAATTATTCCTTAATATTTCTAAGTATTTTCGAAAATTATAAAATTGAGCTCCTCTGGGTAGGTTCTCTAGAAAATGAACGCATTCTGCCAAGAACTCCTGACTAAATTGATTATTTTTTTTTAAAGATTCATAAATCAAGATTGGATCAAATTTTCCGCTTTGTACCTCCATTCCAAGTAAAGTGTGAAAAATTGCTTTAGATACTTGATTGTGGAAAAAAGCTGGTGAAATAGCTTCGATTTCGGAGAAATTAATTACTTCTGGATAGTTGTAAATATAAGAAGAAAGAACTGCCTTTTCTGCTCTTAAAATTTCTGCAGCCATCTGGCTGCTATCTTCCGCTAAATGCTCCTCCCGCACCAAGGAGGAAAAATTAGCTACAACAAANCCCGCACCAAGGAGGAAAAATTAGCTACAACAAACTAATTTATTTTGCTACTCGGGTACAAAAGGTAATAAACCAATAAATCTAGCTCTTTTTATGGCTTGTGCAAGTTGATGCTGATGTTTTAAACAATTACCAGAAACCTTATGAATCAATATTTTGTTGTATCGTTTTAAATAGTTACTTAAAAATTCAACATCTTTGTAGTCAATTAACATAACTCCCCTTCTGCACAATCAACAGTTTTTTTTATATCGATGAACCCTTTTGGTTCTTCCGAACTTAACTCTAACTGGTTTAGTTTTTGTGGAATCACTGCTTACCCCGGTAGATGAATCTTGTGCATTCTCTTCAACTTCCTTTTCATTCAATCCATTATTGTCAGAACTAGTCATTCTTAAAAAAATTATTTTTCACTGGAATTAGTGTTATAGATTTCAGATAAATCTATATCAATTTCTTCTTTGGGAGCTTCCTCTTTAGTATTTGATACCTCCTCAGAAGAATTATCGATTAACATTTCTTGATTTTTTAATAATTCTTTATCTTCCATATTTGTTTCAGCGCCAACATTATTTGTGGAAAATGTTTTATTTAACCTTTGATACAACATTTCTATTTTTTCTACCTGTAAATCTACCCTTTTAATTACTCTTCCTTCGATATTTGTGTAATTATTGGTTAAGAGTGTAAATTCAATAAAAACACTATCTCCTTTTTTTAAATAGGTTGAAATATACTGAGCTCTTTTCCCTCAAGCTATACACTGGTAATAATGGGTTTTAGCTGATTGATTCGCTCTAGTATAGTTTTCGTTGCACGCTATTGAAAATCTTGAAAAGTCTAAAGAATTGCTGGTAACCCCGGGAACGGGATCTGCGGTAAAGTTACCTATTAAATAACCTCTAGGGAGCATTTAATTCACCAAGCTTTTTTCATTAAATGGGATTAATTGATACTTTAAAAGAGGTTTTTTCATTATTTTTTTGTCTTTTTTTCTTAAATTCTTGATACTTTTTAAATTTCCTTTCTGCAGCAGCAACTTTCTTAGGATTAATACTTTTTCTATGACCATAACTCTTCTCTATATTAATGATCATATGTCGCAAAATTGTGGGATTTAATGATGAAAGAGTTCTAAATTTTGCTAATTTATCAATTTCTTCAAGATAAAAACTAATTAAATATCTATGCGCATGTTTCTTATTTTTTATAGGATATGCTAACTCTTGTGATCAAGAAATATCTAATTGATAATCTTTTTCATTTTTAAATAATTCCAATAATGGTGAAACTTCTTTATTAGACTCCTCTTGAGTGCGATCAGAGTCTAATAAAAACATAATTTCATACCTCGGCAAAACTAATTAATAATGGCGTAGCAAGAAGGACTCGAACCTACAACCGCAAACTTAGAAGGTTTGTGCTCTATCCCAATTGAGCTATTGCTACACTTCCTTCTTTCAATGATTATATCTGTTTTTAGAAACTCTATTTTAGATATTCAAACATCTGTGTTCAATCTGCTCCATCTCTAGACAATTTTTGTCCTAACTCTTCAGCTTTTTTTTGAGAAACTTCTCATCTAGCAATTAATTTATTTAATTCCTGAGGCTTCCTCCCAGATCCCCTAATAACTCTGGTTCTTCTGCTGCTTTCTTTCTTAAATAATTTAGGATTTTTTCTTTCTTCCTTAGTCATAGATTGAATCAAAACTTCTCATCTTTTAAATTCTTCTTCTAGTTCATCAGATTTGCTTAATAAATTTTGTGTGATATTACCTAAGTTGGGAAAAAATTTTAAAAGGCCTCCTAAAGAGCCAATTTTTTTGAGTTCTTTCAATTGTGTAATTAAATCATCAAGATCAAACTTACCTTTTAAAAATTTGAAAATGGATTGTTCAGCTTTGGTTACATCAATATTTGATGATTCTTCAATTTTTTCTGCCAAACTTTGGACATCCCCCTCACCTAATAGTCTTGAGACAATTCTATCTGGATGAAAAGGCATTAAATCTTTTATATGTTCCCCTTCGCCCAGAAATTTAATAGGTAATTTACAGAAGTAGTGAGCTGATAAGGCGGCGCCCAGGGGAGACATAGAATCCGATTTAGTAACTATAAAGCTGTCCAAAGGTATCGCCTGATTAAATAGATTGACAATTTCTAAAGATTCTTGTCCAGCTAGCGCATCGATTACCATGATAGTCTCAGTTGGATTAATGACTGAACAAAGTTGTTTTAGATAACTAAGTCCCTCGGCATCTTTGGGCAAAATTCCTCCACTATCGTATAAGGTCACGTCTACATCCTTTCCCTCGGAAGATTCTTCAAAACTTTTGAGTCCCTTTACTCCATCTATTTGGGGAATAAAATGGCTTTCAATGTTTAAATCACTTACTAATTGTTGAAGTTGCACAAAGGCAGCTTCTCGGCGAGAGTCCAAACTTACTACTTCTATCTTTCTAATTTCTTTTTTATCTTGTAAAAAATAAGCAAGTTTACCTATTGTCGTTGTTTTTCCTGAGCCATTAACACCCACTATCAGAATTTTGCTTCTGCCCTTTCCTTTTAACTTAAGAGGTTGGGGTTTCGCTCCAAGGGAATCAATGAGTTTCTCTTTAATTTTTGTGTAAATTTCTCATTGTACTTCCTCTTTTCCCATGAAAATTCTACTATCTTTTCTAATTTCTTCTTGTATTTCTTTGAAAAAAGCTGTAGCTACCTCAAAGCTTACATCTGACCGAATAAATTCATATTTAAGTTCAGTAAAGATTAAATCCATCTCTCTTTCTCCAATCATTTTTGCTAAGAAATTGTGTTTAATCTTTTTTGCTAAAACTTTTTGAATAATTTTGTTTAGGATTAACATATTTTTTTAATTATTGATTAATTTAAATAGCCCAAACTCCTTTTCCCCCCTTCTTATCAAAAAATAATTATGTTGTCCTAACTCAACTTTTAATGGTTCTTTATGATTTAGACACAAATTGTCAAAGCAATATATGCATTTCTCAACTTCCACTAATCTTTTAGAATCGCTTGCAGAATTAGAAAGCCCTAAATTTATCAATATTATCGATAAATTAGGAATTTCGGAATCTTGATAAAAGGGTATTTCCTCCTCCAACAATATTAACTCATTTTTGCCCCATTGTTTTTTATCACTGTATATATTCTTAGAAAATAAATTTTTAGAGATTCTCTTAATTGTTTCAAATCTCTCGATACCATAAACTTTGGAAAACAGAAATTCTATAACAAACTCTTTAAATTTTGTGTCTTTATTGTCGGAAGCTGATAAATTTTGATTAAAAACAAACTTTGATAGTTCTAGTATTTTTTCGTCCGATAAGTTTCAAAAATACTGAAAAGTTTTATAAGGCTTAGTTAATTTTTCATCTAAAAATAATGTATTTTTACCACTTTTACCAAATTTGATTCCTTGAGAGTCGGTAAGTAATGGTATGGTGAAACCGCCAAACTCTGTTATCAAATTCATATTTTTTTTTCTAATAAATTCGAGGCCAGTGGTGATGTTCCCCCACTGATCTTGACCCCCCATTTGTATCCTTACTCCCTCATTAAGACTGAGTGTGTAAAAATCAAAAGATTGCAACACTGGATAAAAAATATCTTTTAAATTTAGGGAATTTTGTTCCATCCTATAACGTAAAAAATCCTTTGAAAGAATAGTAGAGAGTTTAAAGTGAATTAGGATTTCTGAAAGAAAAGAAATTGACAGCTCGGGATAGAAAGAAGAATTACAAATTATTTTGGTACTAGGACAAAGCATTTCTAGCTGTTGTTTAATGTTTTTTAAATTTTTTTTTTGTACCTCCGAGTCTAATAAATCTCGTTCTTCGAACCTTCATGAAGCATCTCCAATTGGAGTGGTAAAATCTCCCAAAATGATAACTGTTTTAATCTGATAATCTGCTGCCCGATTAAGAATTTGTAAAAGTAAAAAGTGACCTCAATGGAGTGATGGTGCCGTTACATCAAAACCGATATAAATTGCCCCATTTTTATCTAAAATTTCCCGAAGCTCAGCTTCGGGGGTGTGGTTATAAACTAAATTTTTATTTTTTAATTCTCTAAAAAAATCGCTTTTCTTATTATTGTCTGAACTTGGAATAAGAAATAATTATTTTTCCGCTTTAAGGGTTTTTAACTCATCTGTTCAGGAATCATAAATTTTTGAGATCGATCCTTCTCCCTGAGAATATATACCTAATACTTTACTTAGGAGTTTTGCGGTGCTAATTATTTCTAAGAATTGAGAGTTTTTGTTTAAGGGGACGCTGTCCGTAACTCAAACTTTAGAGATAATTCCTTGATTATATGAGTTCTCGAAAAGTTCTCAAGCTGAGCCCACAAATAAACCATGCGTAGCACCAATAATTACAGATTCAGCTCCGCAATCTCTCAATTTTTTAGCGGCTTTCAAAACCGTTCCACCAGTTCCGATAATATCGTCTAGTATAAAACATTTCTTAGATTCAACATTTCCGTAAATGTATTGCTCTTCAATATCTCCCTTCCGATTTCTAATTTTTTCAATAATTACTANCCATAAATGTATTGCTCTTCAATATCTCCCTTTCGATTTCTAATTTTTTCAATAATTACTATCGGTATTGAAAGTAAATTTGCTAAGGCTCTTGCCTTTTTGGTAGCTCCAAAATCTGGCGCGACTATCACGAAATTATTAATTTGACTTTTATACCTATATAAAAAATGCTCTGCAAATAAATTCACTGAATAAAGATGATCTACAGGGATTCCAAAAAAACCTTCTATTTGATCTGAATGCAAATCCATTGTTGTAATTCTACTAGCTCCTGAATTGCTAATTAAATCAGCAATTAACCTAGAAGTGATTGCTGATCTTTCTTCAGTTTTTCTATCTTGTCTTGAATAAGCTAAATAACTTACTACTAAATTAATTTCTTTAGCTGATGATCTTTTACACGAATCTATGATGATTAAAAGTTTGATTAGGTTTTCATTAACCGGCAAGGATAAGCTATGTAAAATAAATACTTTTTTTCCTCTCACGGATTGTTTGGGTTTGGCGAAAAATTCCCCGTCCGCAAAACTCTTTAATTGAATATCAGAAAATTCAAAATTAAATTTTTCTGATAATTCCTTTCTTAGGTTATTAGAAATATTAATTGCGAAAAAGATATTGCTTTTCAAGTTATTTAAGATAGGACTCTACATCATCTAGAAATTCCGGCGAAGACATTGGAAAATATTTTATGTGAAAAGTTTAGAGAAGCAGGTGTTATCTTGTGACTCTGGGATAACCTTTCAAGGAAAATTTCATTACTTTTGAGACCAACTTGTCGATTTTTAATCATCAAAGCACTCTCAAAATTTCAATAAAAAGATCTGTAATCTCAATTATAGGTGCCGAAATAAACGATATCTTCATCGATTATTGTTAACTTTTCGTGATTAAATCCAAAAAATTCATATAACTCAATTTGATCCATAAGAAAATTAGTTAAAACTTTTCTATGAACCCTTAAGACTTTATCTTTAAAATCTGCTTCTTTAGGCAATATTATTTGAACTTGGACACCAGATTGACTAACTGTCCTCAAGGCATTTAACACATCTTGTGGGGGATAAAAATATGGTGTAGATATTCTAATTGTTTTTTTTGCAGAATATATCAGTTGTATTAGGTTTGTTTTAATTGGTTGATTATCCATAAATGGTGAAGAATGGATCAATTGTATTGGTAAATTTCCATTCCGTTGTTTGGAGTGCGAAAAATAATACTTGGGGTTTAAGATTGGGTCTTCTTCTCTACAATCTTTTCTTTTCAACATATTTCAAGTAAAGGTAAATAACAAATTTAGAGAATTTACTATCTGTCCTTTTAATAAGACAGACATTTCTACTGTAGGAAAAAATTTATCTGTTATATTGAAATACTCATCTGAAATATTGCAACTACCCAAAAATGCATATTCATTATCTATAATGACCATCTTGTTATGATCCCTATAATTTCATCAGAATTCACTTTTTCTTCTAAAAATGGGATTAAAAATTTTATAATCTATCCCTAAAGTTTTCAGCTTTCTAGCGATGTTTGAAGAAATTTTAAAAAAATTTCCCATACCATCCACAATTAATCTAACTGTTACACCTTCCTGAACTTTTTCAGATAGTAATCTGACAAGATAGTTAAATATGTATCCTTCAGAAAAAATGTAATACTCAATATGTATAAATTTTTTAGCTGATTTGATTAATTGAGCTAAACACAAAATATGATCTTTTGATTTTTGAATAATCCTTAAGGAATTATTAATAGTTAAAGGCCTATTAAATGTGTTTGTATTGTACTTAATAACGTTATTTTCTTCATTAGTGATTTGTGTTCATTCGGCTAATTCATGTTCTTTAGGAATTAATAAAACTGGATATTCATAAATTAAATTTCCTTGCATAATTTTTTTATACTTTTCCATTATTTCTTTGCTTAATTTTTCCATAAATACGGTAAAGTAGATAATTGGAAAAATAAAAGGAAGAACTAAAAATGCGCAACAATAAAAATTAATTAAAGCATTGCTTCTTTTGAAGTTGCTATATAGCCTTAAAACTACATAAATAGTTAAAAGATAATTACCTATAAATGATGAAATAAGTAAATACATTCCTGTATAGTCCATCCCCCAAGTGGGGATGGCTGCTATTAAGGAGCTAAGAAAGCATATTGAAAGAAAAAATCCGCATCTCCTAAAAGCTTTTAAAGACTTTCTGGTTTCTAATCCTAGAATTCCCTAAACGGAATTATCTTGGCTTTTTAATAGAGAAATCATGCGTGTTTTATATGCTTCCACTCCCGGTTGATCAAACGGATTTTGTTCTAATAAATAAGCTGAAAACATAGCAGATAGTGAGAAGAAGAAATAAAGATATCCAAAAGTATATGCGCTTCAATTAGGCAAGCTCAAAATTAAAATATTTATCCCTTTAAGTTCGTGGTGAGCCTTAACAGTTCCCATAAAAGCTGAATAATTTATTTTTTGTAAACTCACGCCTCTTAATCAATCTAATCCATCTTCATTTCCAAATTTACTTTCAGTTAATTTCAAATTTTTGGCCTCTTTTACCCATAAAACTGTTTCAAAAAAAGTGGTCTTGCCTTCTTGTAGTAGTTGACCAATGGAATGGAGATCTGGCGTAAAGTCTAGTATAATTGGGAGCAATCCCTTATCTTCTTTGCCTTCTGACTCTGAAAAAAGTTGCTTAATTTTGTGTAAAAAACCATTTAATTGAGGATCATAAGAAATTAAGCATTCCGAGCTCAAATTGCATTCTTCGAAAAAGAAATGTCTGTATGAAGCGTATTGAAAAGCTAAATTTTTTGAATAATCCATATGATAATAATCTTCATGACAATCTCTCGCGCCCTTAATCAAATCTTCTGCAGAAATTCCAGCCATTATTGCAGGAACTAATCCAACAGGAGTCAGAGTTGAATATCTACCTCCAATATTCTTTTCAATTTCAAAAATATGATAGTTATGTTTATTAGATAACTCATAAAGAACTCCCTGACCCTTAGTAGTTATAGAAATAATATATTTGGAGTGCAATTCTTTCTCTTTGTTAAATAAAATATCTCTCAATAATCTAAAAGAAACTGCACTTTCTAAAGTTCCTCCTGATTTCGAGATAACAATTATTGCAAATTTTTTATTTTCTAGATATTTAGTGGTAGATCATAAGTATCTATCAGAAAAATACGGTAGGAATAAAAGCTCTAAAGAAGATTTATGAAATTTATCTTTAACAAATTCAATACAAGCCTTACTTCCTAGATAAGAACCCCCAGTGCCAATAATCACAACAACTTCAACTCGATCCTTAATTCAATCTTCTCTAATTTTTTCAGCTCGTAAAATTATTTCTTTATGATCTTTAAAAATTCAAGGAATTCATCCAGTCATTTCAACTCCAGCCGCCTCCCCCAATTGAATCTTTTGATAAATATCTTTTAATCTCGAAAAATATTTTTTATGCATTGACTCAGCATCTATGGCTGAAACAAATCTAAAATCCAAACCTAAAATCATGGAGATTAAAAATTAATAGCTTCTTCCAAAATAAACCAAACAGTCTGCCGGCTGATTACTAAAAATACAACTCAAATTTTGACATTCATTAACTCTTTCTTTAATACATCTAATTGAAAAGTTATATTTTTGATTCTTAAAATTTAGTTCATTTTCTTTAGAGTCTCTTCAGGGGGACAACACTACCTTCCCTTCAGACACTAGTTTAATCAAATCATTTCAATTATCTGCAATTCTAATAAGAGATTCTGTATGTGTTTGACTTCTATTGATTAACTCCTTTTTAAAACCATGTATATAGTTCGATATTTCTTCAGAAATATTATCTATTAAAAATTTATTTTTATCTGAAGATAATCTAGATTTAATGCTTATTGTTCCTTCTTTTAATTCTTGTTTACCAATAATTAGTGACAATGGAATACCTAATTTTTCTGACTTTAAAATTTTTTTCCCTAAAGAGTTATTAGATGTATCAAAATACAATCTATAATCTTTTAATTTATTCTCTAATAATTTAGAAATTGTTTGTACTTGTGACGGCGAGCATTCATTTAAAAAAATAACAGAAATTTGTTCTTGTGCTAAATCCCAGGGTAGAACTATACCCATAGCATCCTTATGCATCTCTACTATAGCTCCAATTAGTCTTGTTGAACTTCCTGCCGATAACTGAAATAGTGATTTTAACGTTCCATCTTGATTGAAACTCTTTATTTTCATTAAATTCGAAAAAAAAGACCCTAAAAAATGAGAGGTGGTTAATTGTAATGATTGTCCATCGGGCAAAATACATTCATTACTTAAAGTTTTTTCAGCTCCGGGAAACCTTTCTAAAGTAGTTTTTTCGCCGGAAATGGGATAAATACACAAAACTTCTTTAATTAATTTTTCATAAACTAAATGAATTTTTTGTAAGTATTCTTGAGCCTCTAAATTATTTTCATGAATCGAATGCATTTCTTGTCAATAAAATTCTTTACTTCTAAAAAAAAGCTTTGTATTTTTTTCAGATCGATAAACCGACGACCATTGATTCAGCAATATAGGAAGTTCCTTTTGGCTTTCTTTTAATCTTTCCTTAAAGTAATGTGAAAATAATATTTCGCTAGTCGGTCTTAAAGCAATTGCATTGTCTAATCCTTTGTGACTAGAAGACAAACAAATGATTTCCTCAATATTTAACAATCCATTAACCTCTTTTTCTTCTAAAAACTTTTCTCATGGAATTAAGCTGGGGAATAAAACATTTTGAATACCTAACTTTTGAAATTCTTTATTTATAAATGATTGAATAATTTCTCAAATAAAATAACCTCTTGGATGAAGAAAGAAAGTCCCGGAAACTAATCCAGGACTAGCTAGTTTTCCCTCTAGTAGAAGAGACTCGTAAGACCTAGTCTAAATACCCAAAATTTTCGATTATTGTTGTGTGATGCTCATTATTAACTCTCCTTTTTCGACTCCCTCTCCATCTTTTTTATGAATTTTTATAGTCTTATTCTCCATATTTTCATTTTGCACTAAAAGAGCTGAAATGTCGCTAGTAGCTTCCTTACGTATAACTTCAAGATTCATTTGACAAAGCAAATTTTTTTCGACAACAGATTGCCCTTGAGTAAATGTAGTTTCAAAAGCTCTTTTATCTAAAGGAATATTTACTGTATTAATTCCCAAATGTAGCATAACCGCTACCTGATGTTTATCTTCTCTTATAACATAAGCGTGTTGAGTTTTAAACAAAACCTCAAGACTTCCAGAAATTGGAGCTAACACCTCTCCATCTTCCAACGGCTTTAAACCAACACCCACGCCCATATAGCCTTCTGAAAATCCCTCATCAGGTATTTTTTTCTGATCTACTACTATTCCACTGAATGGAGCATAAATCTTAATGGCCTCAAAAGGTTCAGGTGTAGACTTAGTCTTCCCTAAAAAACTTTTAAATTTATTAACTACAGAACCAATCATAAAAGATCCCAATAAATTTTAAAACTCTTTCAATTGACTTATATCACATTTCATGGTTTGATTCCTACCAAATAAATTAATGTGAACTGTAACCTTTCTATTTTTTTTATCAATTTCTTTTACTACACCTCTTGTCCCCATCTCAACTAAATAAACAAAATCGTTAACTTTCAATCTAGCTAGAGAAACATCTTTTCGCTCAACCTCCTCAGATACACCAATATCTATAATTGGCTCTCTGGTAAAGGAATCTTCGCTTGTAGTGGATCTTTCTTTTTTAAAAATCGGTTGCTCTAGCTCTTCTTCTTCCGGAATTTCCACCCTTTCTTCTTG
>LNAC01001765.1:89917-101039 GCA_002007465.1 Ailurus styani
CTAGTTGAAAAAAATCCTCCAAAGATATATCCAAAATTATTTATTTGTCTGTCGACTACTTTTAAGGGGGAAGGCTATTGTAATTGAAACAGATACTTTGATTGCCCTAATGGCCCTCAAAGCAAAAGTAATCTATCAAATAAAGAATAGACCAGAAAAAAAAAATTGATCGTATTTGTTTCTTCCATTAAACAAATACCGGGATCTATCCCGGCTGATCTACGGTTATTACTCAAAAGGTTTTGACCTGGACCTTTAACTGTTGTTTTTAAAGGAGTGGCTTATAGAATGCCTAATAACCCTGTCATACTGAAATTAACTGAAGAATTGGGTCCAATTTACTCAACAAGTGCAAATATTTCAGGAAAACTTCCAATAAAAAACATCTATGATGCCTTATTTGTCTTTAAGAAGCACCTAAATAAATTGATGATAGTCAAATCAGACTGTGTTTCCTCTGGGGTAGTATCCACTATATATGACTATGACCAAAAAAAAATAATAAGAGAGGGAGCTATCCCTCTCTGAAAAATTTTTAACTAATTAGTGAGTGGTAGAAAAGTATTTTTTGCGATTAATATCAATTTTGGCTACTTTATTTCCAACCCGAGCTACAGTAGAATAAATATCTTCCAGTTCTAAACTAATTCTTCTTATTTCAAGCAAAATTATGTTCTTTTCAGCACACTCTCTTTGAAAGAGTAGAAAATTTAATCTTCCGTCAAAATTACAAAAAATTAAATTTTTAAGAACATTTATTGAATATTTTTCGCTATATTTTTCTAAAATCTTCATGCTTTCTTCATTGTCCGAAGTTGAAATAGCAAATTTATTTTTACTTTCTAACAATAAATTTTCTATAGCTCCAGAATAATAAACTTTTCCCTCAGAGAGTAAGGTACAGGTATTTGAGTAGGCAGGTAATTCTGCCAACTCATTTGAGAAGACAACAATTGCTCTGTCTTGAGACTTTAATTTAACTAAAATATCCAAGAAAGCTATCTTATCTGAATGTTGAAGACCTAAGAATGGCTGATCTAATGCTATGATAGGGCAATCGTAAGCTAATGCAATCAATAATTGCAATTTTCTAATTTCTAATAAAGATAGATCAATAATTAAACTCTTTCTTTTATCCTCCAATTCCAAAGTTTTAAGCTTCAATCCTAAATAAGTTTTTATACAATTTTCATCCAGGCCCAATATTTGTAACCTAGTATTTACTACATCTTCAATTGAGCTAAAAGGATCAAACTCATGCTCGTAGCTAACGAAACCACAAATTTTTGTGATTTTAGAAATATCTCCTTTGTAATTAACTGAATTAAACATTACTTCTCCTTCAAATTCTTCTCTAGCGGAAAGACAATTAAATAAAGTGGTTTTTCCAGAAGCAAAAGGACCTACTATTAAATGAAAATCCCCGAAATAAACTTTTAAGGAAACATTAACTAAAGAGGGGATATTTTTATTTCCATAAAATTTAGTCAAATTATTTACTTCTATAGCTGGAAAATTTAAATCAAGNGAGAGTTTTTTGAAAAAGTTAAAGGAACTATCTTCAACTTTAAAAAGTTGTTCTAATTTTGATTCTGATTGCTCTTTAGTACTATCTAAGGCAGTAAAAACATTTTGATTCAAGTAATCACTTAATTGCCTGCTTTTATCTTCAATTTTCTGACCCTCTTTTTGTAACTCTTGTAAATTATTTAATCTCAACTGTTCTTTCTTGATGTCCTTTTCGTGCATGATTTATTGACTAATTTAGCTTTTTTTCAACCAATTTATCATTAATAAACTCAAAAAGACTTCTAATTAAAGGATAATTCATTCTAATTGGACCAATTATAGAAAGACTCCTTACTTTTTCCCTGGAATTTAGAACTGTTGTGGCCACAGAAATACCATCAACTTCACTTTCTAAATTAATCAATGTTTTCCCAGTTTTAAAATAATTGGAATTCAATTGAGAAAAGGTCGAATAATTTTCTAAAACATTAAAAATCTTCTCAAGACTTATTTGATTATTTTTCACTTCTGGTTGAGACATAATCGAATTTTTATTATAAATCCTATAAAGAGCTGTTTGCTTATTTACAACGCCAGAACAGACCTTCGCAATTATTTTTTCATAAACAAATTCATATCTATGAACACTCTTTCTTATTTTAGGTAATATTTTTATCGCAACCTCATCTATTTGGGAGAGTGGGCAACCAGATAAATTTTCATTTAAAAGTTTTATGCAAATACTCAAATCCTCCCTCTCTTTAAATTCTTCTACAAAAATTTTGTCTTTATAAATTTCCCCCGAGGACGAAACCGCAAAGATAACAAATTCATTCTTAGAAATTTCTACTAAATCTAATTTTTTAAGCACTTCTTTATTCAAGTTATTCACTCCGGAAAGAACAATTGGAAGATTTAAGAAATTAGAAAGAATTTCTGCACTTTTATCTAATGTAACATCAATGGATTCGTTTCTATCTGCAAATAATTTCATTAATTTTGATTTAACCTCGAGATTAACACTTTTTAAGTTATCCATCAAGTATCCAATATAAAGTTTGTAACCTGCTTTCGTAGGTATTCTTCCTGACGATTGATGTTCTTTTTTTAAATATCCTTTATTCTCTAACAGAGACATTTCATTTCTAATAGTGGCTGAAGACCATCTAAGAAGTTTTTTGGATTTTATATTTAAACTACTAACTGCTTCCTTTTCATTTATATACATCTCAATAATCATTTTTAAGAGATCTTTCTGTCTTGTATTAAGATCTGGCTTTTTTTTATCTGAGAGTATTTCAATAGGGATTTCTGAACTAATATAAACCATTTTTTATCTAATATTCAAAAATCTCATAGAAGAAAAATATCTTTTTTCTGAATTACTAATTCCTTCTTTTATGAATTGAACTCAAACCATTCTTCAGGGAATAAATTTACATGTTGCAAAGATAATAAATAAATCAATAGGAATATTTAATGCAATTGAAACAAACGCAAAAATATTCAATAAATAATGTCATGTCATTGCAATAAAAACTTGTCAGGCGTCTCTTTTTTGATCAAGTAAATTATTTTTCATATAGTTTCTATAATAGTTGTGCATTCTTTGATAGATATTTAAGGCAAAGAATATTACAAATGAAATTCAAAAGAAGAAAGAGAAGATCATACCTTCAAAGATGAAATTATTTTCAAAATTAAATTTCTTTCCAAGTGATTTAAACACTGAAAAACCAACTATGACGAAGAAAACAACAAGAGATACACCAAAACTTAGAACACTTCCCAATGTTGAAAGTAATTCTTTCTTCACCATAACAAAAGATCTATTTTCAAATAAACCATATGAAAGTGAAAATCTCTCTCATCTCTTTTTGGTAAATAAGTATTTAAAAATAATTCTTGAATTTTCTAAGGTAAAAATAAAAACTAACCCATAGACATATCTTCTATAGTTGGTAAAAGTATTTTCAAATTCACTTATTGCTTTAGACTTTTCCATCTTTCCAAATAGAAATTCCTCAAATCAAAAACTTATGTATTGATATATTTTGAAAGGAACGAAAAATCTAAAAACATATTCATAAAGAAGAGTCCTAACTTTAGGGGAAGCTGCTATTGCTATCAAAACCGACGAAGCTACTAAGCAAATTTGCAAAAATAACTTAAAATTCTTTTCTTTTTTAACAAAACTACTAAAACTTGTTTCATAATTGAAAATTAAAGGACTTATTATTTTCATAAAACTAACTGTACCTTAAGGGTAGTATTATCTGTTTAAAGTTTTTCTTTTCTTCATTTCCAAATAAGATTATCGGTTTATAAGTTTCTGAAATACTAAATATTACCTCCTTATCAGATATATTTTTTAATAACTGTTTTAAAAAAATACTATTTAAGGAAAATTGAATATCATCCCCTTTTCCTTTACTTATTTCTATTTCTTCTTTAACGAAACCTATTGTTGAGTCCCTATATTCAAGTATCAATTTATTTCCTTCTATTCTATATAAGGTAATACTAAGTTTCTGTTCAGAGAGAAAAAGATTTCTTTCTATCGCCGAAATAAGAAGATTTTTATTTATTAAAAAGTTTATTTTTTCTTCATTATTAAATAAATCTGATAAATTTGGATAATTTCCTAAATACAATTTTGTTTTAAAAATTAAATTTTTAGAATTTACTACTAAATTTTCTTTATTTATATAAAAATCAACATCTTTATCTTCATAACAATCTTTAAAAAGAATAACTATACTGTTTAGTATTTCTGTTGATAAATTAAATTCAAAATTTTTATTTTCTGAAAAATTAGATAGAAAAAATTTTGCAAAAAGTATTCTATAAGAATCTGTAACTATTACATTTATGAAATTTGAAGAAGTTTCTTTTTTGAAATTTATAGTATTAAAAACTGTATTTTTTTGTATTGAAGAGCCTAAATTTTTATAAAAATCTTTAAATTTACTGTTAACAAAATTTAAAAAGTTAAATGAAATTGTTATTTTCTCGAAAGAATCATCAAAAAAATTTAAATTTAGAGGAAATCTTTTTACTAAGCAAACTAAATTACATTCAAATTTATTCGATATAACCCTAATTAATGAATTTTCTAATTTTTTAAATTCAATTTCTTCATTTTCTTTTAAATTCTCTAAAAGTGAAAGAAGAATCTTGGAATTTAAAACTGATTCACCTTGTTTTTTATATTTAATTTCAGTTTCTAAAAGAACTAACTTACATTCTGTAAATCCATTATTTGAATAAAAAATCAATTCTTTGTTTTTGCATCTAATTAATATCTCTTCTCTTTTTTCTAGTATCAAATTTGTATTTATATTAGTTTGTAAGAATTCTCTTATTTTTAAATTAGTTTTTTTATCTATTAAAAAATGCAAAAAAATTAAATAAATTAATTAATAATTAATTAAATAATAAAAATAAACAAATAAATTAAATAATTTATATCTCAAATTCTGTTATATCTATTAAATGATCAAAATAATTTTTAAAAGTTTCATTTTTTCTTTTATTTTCTATTTTTTTTAATGAATAAATTATTCCTGTTTTACTTTTATTAAGTATCTTAGAAATGTCTAAAATAGAGAAATTCATTTTATTTTTAAGAATATAAATAATTTGATCTCTTTCAAAAACAATATCTCTTTTTTTAGAACCGCTCTTCATTTTTTCTATTTCAAAATTTTTTTTATTACATATAGATTTAAGTTGAAAATTATTCTCAAAATTAATTAACTGTTTCTTTTCTTTGAAAATAAATATTTCATCAAGTATTTTTTTTAAATTTTTTTCATCCAACACATTAGTTTTATGTGAAAAACTTTCTAAAAAAATAAATAATTTAAGTAATTTGTTAATTAATATTTTTAAATCATTCCCTAAAAGTAGAGAAAGATAAATAATTGCCGATTCAGTAATTTTTATATTTACATAATGTTTATTCAAAATATTTTTTATAATTTTCACCACAAATTGATTTTCTGGAGAATTTAAAAATAAAACATTTTCCTCTATAAACAATTTTTTTTTTCAAAATAAATCTTTTTGATTTTCTATAGAATAAATAAAAATATTTTTCTTAAAATTTTCTTCTCTAATTTTCTTAATAGAATCAATTATTTTTTCAGTTTTAGTTTTTCTTGAAATTTTTTGAAAATTATCAAATACAATAATTTCGATATTTTTAAAAAAATTTATAAATTTTTCTTTTTTATTTTTATTGTCAAAAAAAATAAATTTTTCTTGTATTTTTGATAAATCTACAAAAAGAAAATTTTTTTCTTTTAATAAATTTTTAATTAAATAACTTTTTCCTGATCCTTTAAATCCAGTTAATAAAATAGAAAATTCAAAATTATTTGATAAAAACAAGTTAATTTTTTTAATAACTTCTTCATTTTTTTTATCAATTAAAAAAAAATCAAATTTATAATCATTTTGAAAATTTTTTAGTTCTTTATTTAATATTTCATCTAATTTTTGATAAAAATTTTTATTTGTAACATTCTCTTTAACTAATTTCATAAATTAAAAAAGTTATTAAACTTTTAAAAAAACAAAGTAATATTAAAAACTAAAATCTAAAGTTTTTAGTTAATTGTTTTTAAATTTATATATCTATTTTTTCTAAATGAAAAGAACTTACCAACCAAAAAAGAAAAAAAGAGCTAAAACACATGGATTTTTAAAAAGAATGTCGATTAAAACAGGTAAAAAAATAATAAATAATAGAAGGAAAAAAGGAAGAAAACAATTAACAGTTTCTGATGAATTATTAAGTTAATCTATGAAATTTCTTATATTTTTTAGAGAAATTGAAAAAAAAATATAAGCTTTTAAAGAAAAATGATTTTGATGAAATTTTTAGGGCAAGGAAAATGTTTGGGTCAAGGATTGGAATTAAGACTCCTAATTTAATTTTTTATTTTCTTCCTATTAATTTAGGAAGAAAAGAATTAAAAAACATAAAAATAGGGATAGTTGTACCTAAAAAAAAGTTAAAAAAATCAGTTGATAGAAATTACCTTAGAAGAATTTTTTGATCATCAAATCCTAGAGATAGAATAGATAAATTACCTAAAACATCTGTAATTTTTATGTATACTAATTTTTTTTATTCTCAATATCGATATAAGAAAGTTAATTTTCAAGAGTTAAAAAAAGAAATAAATCAAATTTATTCTATTTTTTCTAAGAAATGTTTTTAGAGTTTAAGCTAAATTGAATTGTTAAACAAGAACAAAAAAGATCAGGAATCTTTTCTTTTAAAGAAGAGGATCCCTTCATTGAACCTTTTAAATTCTATTTCAAAAAAGGATTTAAGATATTCAAGATTATTCTTTATTCTTTTTGTTCTTTGATGATTGCATGATCATTTTTTCAAAATTTCACAGTTTATGCAAAAAGTAGACCATATCCCGGTGAAGGTTTAGAGGCGGGATATTCACCCGTCGGAAACTCGAGAACAGGAGATTTTCGTTATGATACTTTTCCTTGAACTCCAAATCCCTGAGCTTATTGACCTTTAATTAGTTCAGGTAATGGTTTTGGACCTTTTATTCAATGATTTGTTTATCCTTTTTCTAGATTATTTCTTTACTTAATATGAAATTTCAAAGGAAAAACAAATGGAATAATAGATTTTTTTGGTTTTAATGTAATTTTTGCCATTTGAATTCTGTTGTTATTTATGAAATTTATTACCTTTTTTACAACTTTTAGGGCTCAATATCATTCAGATAAACAACAAAGACATAAAAGGAATATTGCCTTAATTACTGCAAAATATGAAGACTCAGGAACAAACAGGATAATAGATTGAAGACAATCTGCAGTATTAAGACAAAAAGAAGTATCTAACTATAACAAAAGACAAGGATTAAAACCTATGGCTCCTTTAGAAAATTTCTTCATTAATTCACCGATTTTTTTAATTGTTTATAGATTAATGACTATTACAAGACCAGTTAAATATGCTAAATTATTTGGAAAAATGCAATTTTCAGAATCACCTTTCTATATGATTTTTTCCGAAAGATTTTCTGATAATGGATGAATGTTTCTTTTATTTTGTCTTGTGGTTATTCCGGTGAATATTTTTAGTCAAAAACTACCTTCTCTTTTAATGAAAAAAAGATTTCCCGATTATTCAGCAGATAGCAACTTAGGATTTAAAAATATTAATTTAGGAAGTGGTAAAAACATTCAGACAGTCATGACAATTATTTTTGTTTGCTTTTCCCTTTTTTGATCAATTAGTTTAGCTATTTATTATTTTTTTAATGCTTTGTTAAATATTTTTTCAAATTACTTAATACATTTGATTTTGAATAAGTTTAAAGAGAATGAAAGCGCTCTTTCTAAAAAACTAAAAACGCTGGGAATTTAAATATTAGAAATAAAAAAAAATTTTCCCAAGTTTTTTTAAAAAATAAAAATATCCAAAAAAGAATTGCAGAGACGATAAATAATTCTAATTATGAAAATATCATAGAAATAGGTCCGGGTTGTGGACAAATTTCTCAATATATAGATGTAAATAGAAAAAATTATATTGGAGTCGAAATTGACTCCAATTTGTGTTCTTTTTTGAGTGTTAGATTACCCTATTTAAAGATAATTAACAAAGATTTTCTTACTTTAAGACAAGAAGAAATTTTTGAATTTTTTAAAGAAGATGAAAATATATTGCTTTTCGGGAACATTCCATACCATATAAGTACTGAAATATTTTTGAAGTTTTTAGAAATAAATGCTTTTAAAGAAGCTTATTTTATGACTCAGCAAGAATTTTTTAAAACAATTATTGCAAAACCCAATAGTAAGACCTATTCCTCCATCTCTGTTTTATTTCAATCATTTTGTGAAATTAAAAAATTATTTTCTATCAACAGATTGAATTTTTTTCCCAAACCCAGTGTAGATTCCATTTTTCTTTCTTTAAAAAAAATTGTGAAATTTGAACAAAATCTATTAAAAGATTACTCCTTGTTCGTTAAAAAATGTTTTTCCAAACCTAGAAAAACATTATGAAATAATCTAGTATTTAATGATTTTTCCGAAGAAACATTAAGTAATTTATACTTGAAAAACAACTTTGAAAAAAATATAAGAATTCATCAATTAGCAGCCACAGACATATTAAAAATTTTTTCAAGTATAAATTCATAAAAATTACTTAATAGCATCTTCTAAAACAACACCCATTCTATTTTTGTTTTTTATTTCATATTTCAGAACATCTTTAATGTGAGAAAGAAATTGATTTGTTGTGTTGATTCCATCATTTGAAAGATTTTCGCTCATTTTAATAAGATAATTAACCGGTATTTTTTTTAATAGAGAGAATACAAAAGAAAGCATACCATTTATAATCGAGTTTTCAAAATTTCTATTCAAACATTCTTGTATCCAAGCCTCTAATTTGGATGGAAGGTGTTTTTTTCTAGTTAATTTGATGTAGAAAGCAGCTCCTGAATATTTAGAAAAGAGATTTTTAAATTGTTTTTTAAGTTCTTTCTTGTCCTTAGAATTTGGTAAATTTTTTCAAAATAAGTGATAATCTTCAACGCAAAAATCACACTTAGACAATCCCAATTCTTCATCTATTAAATTATTAAGTTCCACGAGTGAAAGATAATAGCTACCATTTTTATCAATTCTCATGGATAAATTTGCCAATTCAACCAACTTTAAAGAATCAAATTTAGGTTCGTTTTTATATTTTTCGATAAGTTCAACTATTGAGGGAGATAGCTCAAATTCTTTCTTAAAAGACTTATAAATTTCATCATAAATAGATCAATAAATTTTTTTATCTTTAGAGTTTAGTTCTAAAAATCTATTTTTAGGATTTTCCTGAATTTTATTTTGGTTAAAGGTTAGTTCATCGTATTTTTTATGTTGATCTATGCTGTAGCTTAATTCAGCGATTTTGAATTCAGGTATTGTTGTTGCAAATAGTTCTTTTTTAGAAAGAAACTCTTTTATATTTTCTGGTGAATGTAATTTAAGAACTAAAGCTTCTTTTCCATCCCCCCCTAAATGATTCGAGAAAATCGATACGAGTTTATATTTTTCTAATTCCGAAATAGATTCTCTAAATTCGGAATAATTTATAGATCATGCATCTAAGAGGCTAGAGAGATTATATTTTTTGATAGAGTTTATAGAGTTAATTCTGTTTTGTGAATATAGGTAGGGAAATAATATTAGACTTTTTTTAGAAAGAACGAAGGAGTATATTTGAAAAAATGAAATTCAATTAAACTCTGTAGGCTCTATTTCAATTTGTAAATAGCTCTGATTAGGCTCTTTGATTATTAAACTAATAAGTTAAAAATTAATAATTTTTTTGTAAGAAATTTAAATTTTTGGTTGTGTCATTTTTTTGTTGTTAACAGTCATCTTAAAAGAATTCTATTTAAATAAAAATTAACTATATTTCCCTGGTTTTAAGGGAAATATTGATTAATTGGGGTACATAAAAACAGACATTTTTAGATTTTTTTAAAGATGTTTTGAAGAACGCTTTATTGATTAAATTTTTTACCTAAACTTTTAGAGGAAGATTTAGATTATTCGGGGGAATCTGAAAGTCATGAAGAGCCAACCAACAAATTTGAAAGATGAAAGTCTTCTTTCTCTTCTGGAGGAATTCATCCCAAAAAGAAAAGCAGATTACTGAAATTTATCTTTCTCGCAATCACCATTCTTTTGATTTATTTTTTATTTTTTTATGATAGTGCCACACACTTAAGGTATTTTGAATTGTGCGGCTCTAATGGCACAGGTTGTAATGGAAAATTAAAGTTTAAGAACGCCAATGGAGGATCTTCAGAATATGAGATAAAAGAGACTTACGCAGATCATGCTAGAGCTGAGATTATTTCACACAATTCTAATGAAGATCTTTTTAGGATTATTGCCAGAACCACAAAAGGAAATTTAATTTCCTTTAATGTGACAAAAACCAAATCAGTAAATGAATCCAAAGTGACTTTTCATTATCAATTTAACGGAAAAGCAGGAAGTTCTTGTTCTATAAAAATAGAAGAACCGTGCTCAGGATCTTCAGGAGCATCTTGTTGTTGTTCTACAGGAACGGGCTCCACAGGAACTTGCGGATGTAATGGAAAATGTTGCGGTTGCACTAATGGCAATTGCTGCGGGGATGGAAAAAAATGCTGCTGCTGTTGCTTCTCTCAACTGGTGAATACAGCGATCCTCAATTCAGAAGACCCAAACAGAATGACTGCAGGAAGGGTATTTTTCTCACTCCTTCCAACCCTTTTATATTTATTAGTTTTTATCTTTTTAGCTAGAGGTGCAGCAAAGGGACAGTTGGGAATTTATGGAGGAAAAGGATCTATTTTTGGTATTGGAAAATCAATTAGCAGAACTAAAAAAGCCAAGGTTACCTTTAAAGATGTTGCTGGAATTAAAGAAGAAAAAGAAGAATTGGAGGAAATAGTTGATTTCTTAAAAAGACCTAAAAAGTACGCATCTATGGGAGCTAGAATTCCCAAGGGTGTAATACTTTATGGACCGCCAGGAACTGGAAAAACTTTATTAGCTAAAGCTGTTTCTG